>WNWK01011427.1:0-64521 GCA_009830355.1 Cherax destructor
AGTCTTGAATTGATTTTCCGACAAGGTTAACTTGATATTTACTGGTAATGAATTCCAGATTTTGGGGCCCTTTATGTGCATAGAATTTTTACATTGGTTAGTATGGACTCGGGTATGTCAAATAGTGATCTGTGTCTTGTGTCATGTTCGTGGGACCTATTAAAGTTGTTGAGGAGAATTCTGAGCGCAGGGTTAATATTAGCATGCAGAGTTTTATGTATGTAGAAGGCACATGAATAGGTATGAATATTTTTTATGGTGAGTAGTTTTAAGGTTCTGAATATAGGTGGAGTATGCTGTCTAGAGTGGGAATTTGTTATCATCCTGACTGCAGCCTTTTGCTGGGTTATGAGTGGTCTAAGGTGATTTAATGTTGTTGAGCCCCATGCACAGATTCCATAGGTGAGATAAGGGTAGATAAGAGAATGATATAGTGCAATGAGAGCTGGTTGAGGCACATAATAGCGTATCTTAGATAATATACCTACTGTCCTTGAGATTTTCTTGGAAATTTGTTGTATGTGTGTTTGGAATTTAAGACTACTGTCAAGGTGGATTCCTAGGAATTTTCCCTCTGTGAGCCTTGTGATGGGTGAACCATTTAGCGTTATGTTAAGTGGAACATTTGTAGCTTTGTTTCCAAACTGAATGTAGTAGGTCTTGTCCGTATTGAGAGTAAGCTTATTTGTCATCATCCATGTTGATATTTTCTGTAATTCGGCATTAACTGTGTTGGCTAGTACGACTGGATTTGGGTGAGAGAAGACATATGTTGTGTCATCTGCAAACAAAATGGGTTTGAGTAGTTGTGATGCATTCGGTAGGTCATTTATGTAAATGAGGAATAGGAGTGGCCCCAGGACACTACCTTGAGGGACACCGACTGTAATTTGTTGTGTGGAAGAGTTCTCTCCATTTGTGTTCACGTACTGACTTCTGTTGCTAAGGTATGACTTTAGGTAGTTGAGGGGGTGCCCCCTAATACCATAGTGCGCTAGTTTTGTGAGCAATAAATCATGGTCGACTGTATCAAATGCTTTGCGTAGGTCTATGAAGATTCCCAGCGGAACCTCTTTCTTCTCAAGTGCGGTGTATATTAACTCTAACATGTGTGTTATAGCATCGTTTGTGCTCTTGTTGTTCCTGAATCCAAATTGACAGGGGTTTAGTATATTGTGTGAGACGAGGTAGGAATAGATCTGTTTATGAATTAATTTTTCGAAGATTTTAGAAAGCAGTGGTAAATTTGAGATTGGTCTGTAATTGTTCAAGTCAGTTTGGTCACCTCCTTTGTGGATCGGGGTGACCCTAGCTATTTTGAGAATTGATGGGAAGGTTGAAGATTCAATGGATTTATTGAATAATGCTGCTATAATTGGTGACAGTACATGTGTAGCTTTTTTGTACATAAAGGGTGGTAAGCTGTTTATGTCTCCTGCTTTGTTTTTAAGGGTGTTGATTATGTGTGAGACTTCAATTGAGTTGGTAGGAGCTAGGAATAGTGTATCTGGGTAGGTGTTGGTGAGGTAGTCTGTTGGACGAGTGTTCGAGCTTGGGATCCTACTCACTAGATTCTTTCCTATGGTGGAGAAGAAAACATTAAGTCTATTTGCTGTCTCAATTGGTGAGAGTAGGGGTTCGTCTGTTTTTGATAATTTGATGGTATTGTTCGTGGATATCTTTTTATTTCCTAGAATTGTAGATAGGGTTTTCCAGGTCTTTTTCATATCACCTTTTACTATATAGAAAGCCAGTTGTTATGCAGAGCATTTCGGGCAAATTAGGTCAATTTTGTCTCCAGGATGCAACTCACACCAGTTGCCTAACACCCAGGTACCTATTTTATTGATAGGTGAACATGGACAGCAGGTGTCTTATGGAAACACATCCATACCGGGGATCAACCCCCAGACCACAGTGTGTGAGCTGAGTGTGTTAGCTATCGAGCTACTTCTACCATGACAATATGGCCACCACAAATAAACCTTTGAAAAATCAACTGTGTGTGCCCGGGAAAGCTGGATAAAATCCAGCACCAAGCTGGTATTGTAATACTGACATACTGTAAATACAACATGAGAATTATGTTTCTGAAATTGATGCTTTATGTTTTAAGCTAAGTAGTTTGAATATACTGTATGTGAAAAACAGGACTAGGTTCATTACACCTCAAAAAAAGTGTTTATTTCGCTACCTTTATTTTGTTTATTTTGATACCTTGCATTGTAGATTTTGTTGCTTGTTAACGTAACACCACCATGTTTTACCATATACCAGTAGCATCACCATCTAACTCCACCTATCACTTATGCCAGTTCTACATTGTGTAGGTGCAACCACCACCACCACCTATCAGCCCCATCACCTAGCACTACCAACCAGCTCTATCACCACCTAACACCATCATTTGTGGCTAGTATTTTGTTTTGGTGATATTTTAATTTCCAGAAATGAGACATAACAATGAAAATATCCAAAATAAGAAGCAATAAGAAGGAAGGAAGGAAGGAGAGAGATAGAATGTTATGAGATGTGTCTATCAAGTGACCATGTGGGTGGACATAAACAGGAGGGAGAATTAAGCTCTTCGCTACTACCATCATCACCTACCACCTCCATCATTTAGCACCACCTTCATTAACGGCCAGTATTATGTTCATCAGCTGCTACCAATACCACCATCTAGCACTACCATCTAGCACTACCTAGCAATAATGCGGGGAAACAGACCAATTCCACATTTCCCTCAGCTTTATATTGTAGACGAGAACTTTCAGTGGAACCCAACCTGATTACAAATTATTCCCAATTTTATGCCATGTTAACACGGGGAAAACTGTGTTAATAATTTTGGGATATAAACATAACTAGCGTTATATTCCAAATGCGCTAAGCACGCATTCTGAGAAGTCTGCCTATATTAAATTCAGAAATATATTAATTAGATGTTATTTAATTTACAATTAGTACTATTATTAAATCAATTCTATAATAGTATTAATAATAATAATAATAATAATAATAATAATAATAATAATAATATTAATGTCATGTCTCATTCCTGAAACTGTTTTACATGATGGTAGGATTGCTGGTGTCTTTTTTCTGTCTCATAAACACGCTGGATAACAGGTATATCTAGCTACTTCTACTTACACTTTAGGTCACACTACACAGGCATGCACATGCATATATATACATACACACATCTAGGTTTTTCTTCTTTTTCTTGATAGCTCTTGTTCTTTTTATTTTCTCTATTGTCCATGGGGAAGTGGAAAAGAATCTTTCCTCCGTAAGCCATGCGTGTCGTATGAGGCGACTAAAATGCCGGGAGCAATGGGCTAGTAACCCCTTCTCCTGTACACATTTACTAAAAAAGAGAAGAAGAAAAACTTTATAAAACTGGGTTGTTTGAATGTGCATGGATGTAGTGCGGATGATAAGAAAGAGATGATTGCTGATGTTATGAATGAAAAGAAGTTGGATGTCCTGGCCCTAAGCGAAACAAAGCTGAAGGAGGTAGGTGAGTTTCAGTGGGGAGAAATAAATGGGATTAAGTCAGGAGTCTCTGAGAGAGTTAGAGCTAAGGAAGGGGTAGCAATAATGTTGAAGGATCAGTTATGGAAGGAGAAGAGGGAATATAAATGTGTAAATTCAAGGATTATGTGGATTAAAATAAGGGTCGGATGCAAAAAGTGGGTCATAATACAGTGAACCCCCGGTTCTCGTCGGCAATCCGTCAGAGAGGGCCCGTCGACCACCGGTTTGGTCGAACTCCGATTCTATTTTCCCCATAAGAAATAATAGAAATAAAATTAATCCGTCCCAGACATCCAAAAGTATTAAAATAAAATATTTTTTAGAACTTTTTGACATTAAATTAAACACAATTTTATAACAAAATTATAAATAAATAGTACAATAACATGTCACTTACTTTTATTGAAGAGTTGTTGATGTGTGGAGGACGGGAGGAGGGGAGAAGGTGGAGTAGTATGCTAGTGTTTGGAAGGGGAATCCCCTTCCATTAACACTGCAGGTAACAAGTTCTTTTCTGGGGTTACTTCCCTTTTTCTTTTAATGCCACTAGGACCAGCTTGAGAGTCACTGGACCCCTCTCTACCAAAAAATCTGTCCAAGGAGCTCTGTGTCTGGCGGTTCTTTAAAATGTCCTTAAAATGTAACAAGACATTGTCATTAAACATGTCGCATACACGGCGTGCAACATCTTGGTTAGGGTGATAATCATCCATGAAGCCTTGCACATCAGCCCATTTGTCACAGATCTCCCTAATCCTTGAAGAAGGCACATTCTTCCATCTCGGTTCCACCTCCTCCTTCTCTGGACCATTTTCCTGACCTGTGGTCTCTTGTTGCAGTTGCTGTTGAAGCTCTTGCAGATCTTCAGTGGTTAACTCTTCATTGTGCTCCTCCACCAACTCTTCCACATCCTGGGTACAAACATCCAACCCCATGGACTTGCCCAGTTCCACAATTTCTTCCACAACAGGCTCAGGCTCAGGGTTCTGAGGCTCAGCCCCAAAACCTTCAAAATTTAGGACACAGTCTGGCCACAATTTTCTCCAGGCAGAGTTCAAAGTCCTGGTAGTCACTCCCTCCCAAGCCTTACCTATAAGCTTTACACAATGCAGGATATGGAAATGCTCTTTCCAAAAGTCTTTTAGTGTCATATCCATGTCTGTGGTCACATCAAAGCACTTTTGAAACATTACTTTGGTGTAGAGTTTTTTAAAGTTGCAAATGACCTGCTGGTCCATGGGCTGGAGGAGAGGAGTGGTATTAGGGGGCAAGAACTTCACTTTGATGAACTCACAGCCCTGCACAATTTGCTCTGCCAAGTCTGGAGGATGACCAGGAGCATTGTCCATTATCAGGAGACACTTAAGTGGTAAATTATTTTCCTCGAGATATTTCTTCACACTGGGGCCAAACACGTTTTTGAACCATTCAAGGAAAATTTCCCTAGTGACCCATGCCTTACTGTTAGACTTCCACATCACACACAAATTAGACTTTTTGATACCACATCTGCCAAACACTCGGGGATTTTCAGAATGATACACCAGTAAAGGCTTCACTTTGCAATCACCACTGGCATTAGCACACATCATGAGAGTGAGCCTGTCTTTCATAGGCTTATGTCCTGGCTGTGCCTTTTCCTCCTTTGTAATGTAGATCCTGTTTGGCATTTTCTTCCAAAACAGGCCTGTTTCGTCACAATTGAACACTTGTTGTGGTTGGAATTGTTCAGCCTCTATGTACCCCTGGAATTCTTGCACATATTTTTCAGCAGCATTTTTGTCAGAACTGGCTGCCTCACCATACCTCACAACACTATGTATGCCACTTCGCTTCTTAAATCTGTCAAACCAGCCTTTGCTGGCTTTAAATTCGTTCACTTCAGCACTCGTTGCAGGCATTTTCTTGACGAGATCATCATGCAACTGCCTTGCTTTTTCACATATTATTGCCAGCGTAATACTATCTCCTGCTAACTGTTTCTCGTTGATCCACACCAACAACAAAGTTTCCACTTGTTCCAGCACTTGAGATCTCTGTTTTGTGACCATACTTGCACCTTTCGCAACAACAGCATCCTTGATTTCCTTTCTCTTGGCCAAAATGGAAGAGATGGTGGAATGGGATTTGCCATAGAGCCTGGCCAGCTCAGTGACACGCACTCCACTTTCATATTTTGCTATCATCTCCTTCTTCAATTCTACCGTATTTCTGACATTCTTTACCACAGGCTTGGCACTAGGAGCTTTCTTGGGGCCCATGGTGGCTTATTTACCAGTTGCAAGCACTAAAAACACTGGAATAATGACAATATATATGGTATGAATGCGTGGGTGGTGCGTGGGTAGTGTTCGCTCGCTTGTAAACAATAACACACTGAGTGCCTGGGCGCCCAGCTGGGCCACGGCCACATGCGTACACGTTCGGGATGGATAGCCGACTCGTCGAACTCCGAGTGGCCGCCTAATACCGAGTCAAAAATATTGTAAAAATCCCCGTCGAACACCGATTTGGCCGAGCACCGACGCCGTCGAACACCGGGGGTTCACTGTAAGCGTGTATGCACCTGGAGAAGAGAGGAGTGTAGAGGAGAGAGAGAGATTTTGGGAGATGTTAAGCGAATGTATAGGAACTTTTGAACCAAGTGAGAGAGTAATTGTGGTAGGGGACCTAAATGCTAAAGTAGGAGAAACATGTAGAGAGGGTGTGGTAGGTAAGTTTGGGGTGCCAGGTGTAAATGATAATGGGATCCCTTTGATTGAACTTTGTATAGAAAGGGGTTTAGTTATAGGTAATACATATTTTAAGAAAAAGAGGATAAATAAGTATACAAGATATGATGTAGGGCGAAATGACAGTAGTTTGTTGGACAACGTATTGGTAGATAAAAGACTGTTGAGTAGACTTCAGGATGTACATGTTTATAGAGGGGCCACAGATATATCAGATCACTTTTTAGTTATAGCTACAGTGGGAGTAAAAGGTAGATGGGATACAAGGAAAATAGAAGCAGTAAGTAAGAAAGTGGTGAAGGTTTATAAACTAAAAGAGGAGGCAGTTAGGGTAAGATATAAACAACTATTGGAGGATAGATGGGTTAGTGAGAGTGTAGGCAATGGGGTCGAAGATGTATAAGGTAGATTTAAAAATGTAATGTTAGAGTGTTCAGCAGAAGTTTGTGGTTACAGGCGAGTGGGTGCGGGAGGGAAGAAGAGTGATTGGTGGAATGATGATGTAAAGAGAGTAGTAAGGGAGAAAAAGTTAGCATATGAGAGGTTTTTACAAAGTAGAAGTGATGCAAGGAGGGAAGAGTATATGAAGAGAAAAAGAGAGGTTAAGAGTGGTGAAGCAATGTAAAAAGAGAGCAAATGAGAGAGTGGGTGAGATGTTATCAACAAATTTTGTTGAAAATAAGAAAAAGTTTTGGAGTGAGATTAATAAGTTGAAGAAGCCTAGGGAACAAATGGATTTGAAAGTTAAAAATAGGAGAGGAGAGCTATTAAATGGAGAGTTAGAGGTATCGGGAAGATGGAGGGAATATTTTGAGGAGTTGTTAAATGCTGATGAAGACAGGGAAGCTGTGATTTCATGTATAGGGCAAGGAGGAATAACATATTGTAGGAGTGTGGAAGAGCCAGTTGTGAGTGTGGGGAAAGTTTGTGAGGCAGTGGGTAGAATGAAAGGGGGTAAGGCAGCTGGGATTGATGGGATAAAGATAGAAATGCTAAAAGCAGGTGGGAATATAGTTGGTGCTATTATTTAATAAATGTATGGAAGAGGGTAAGGTACCTAGGGATTGGCAGAGAGCATGTATTGTTCCTTTGTATAAAGGCAAAGGGGACAAAAGAGAGTGCAAAAATTATAGGGGGATAAGTCTGTTGACTGTACCTGGTAAAGTGTATGGTAGAGTTATTATTGAAAGAATTAAGAGTAAGACAGAAAGCAGGATAGCAGATGAACAAGGGGGCTTTAGGAAAGGTAGGGGGTGTGTAGACCAAGTGTTTACAGTGAAACATATAGGTGAACAGTATTTGGATAAGGGTAAAGAGGTTTTTGTGGCCTTTATGGATTTGGAAAAGGCATATAATAGGGTGGATAGGGGGGCAATGTGGCAGATGTTGCAGGTGTATGGAATAGGAGGTAGGTTACTGAAAGCAGTGAAGAGTTTTTATGAGGATAGTGAGGCTCAGGTTAGAGTGTGTAGGAGGGAGGGGGACTATTTCCCATTAAAAGTGGGCTTTAGACAAGGATGTGTGATGTCACCGTTGTTGTTCAATATATTTATAGATGGGGTTGTAAGAGAAGTGAATGCGATGGTCTTGGCAAGAGGTGTGGGGTAAAAAGATAAAGAATCAAATACAAAGTGGGAGTTGTCACAGTTGCTTTTTGCTGATGACACTGTGCTTTTGGGAGATTCTGAAGAGAAGTTGCAGAGGTTGGTGGATGAATTTGGTAGGGTGTGTAAAAGAAGAAAATTGAAAGTGAATATAGGAAAGAGTAAGGTGATGAGGATAACAAAAAGATTAGGTGACGAAAGATTGGATATCAGATTGGAGGGAGAGAGTATGAAGGAGGTGAATGTATTCAGATATTTGGGAGTGGACATGTCAGCAGATGGGTCTATGAAGGATGAGGTGAATCATAGAATTGATGAGGGGAAAAGGGTGAGTGGAGCACTTTGGAGTCTGTGGAGACAAAGAACCTTGTCCATGGAAGTAAAGAGGGGAATGTATGAGAGTATAGTTATACCAACACTCTTATATGGGTGTGAAGCATGGGTGATGAATGTTGCAATGAGGAGAAGGTTGGAGGCAGTGGAGATGTCATATCTGAGGTCAATGTGTGGTGTGAATATAATGCAGAGAATTCGGAGTTTGGAAATTAGGAGGAAGTGCAGGATTATCAAAACTATTATCCAGAGAGCTGAGGAGGGGTTGTTGAGGTGGTTCGGACATGTAGAGAGAATGGAATGAGACAGAATGACTTCAAGAGTGTATAAATCTGTAGTGGAGGGAAGGCGGGGTAGGGTTCGGCCTAGGAAAGGTTGGAGGGAGGGGGTAAAGGAGGTTTTGTGTTCGAGGGGCTTGGACTTCCAGCAAGCATATGCGAGCGTATTTGATAGGAGTGAATGGAGACAAATGGTTTTTAATACTTGACGTGCTGTTGGAGTGTGAGCAAAGTAACATTTATGAAGGGATTCAGGGAAATCGGCAGGCCGGACTTGAGTCCTGGAGATGGGAAGTACAGTGTCTGCACTCTGAAGCAGGGGTGTTAATGTTGCAGTTTTATAACTGTAGTGTAAAGCACCCCTCTGGCAAGACAGTGATGGAGTGAATGATGATGAAAGTTTTTGTTTTTCAGGCCACCCTGCCTTGGTGGGAATCGGCCGATGTGTTAATAAAAAATAAAAATAATAATAATAATAAAAATCTTCAGTTCTACAAGTACATGATACAACTTATACAAACCTGACATCAGTGACATACTGCAGTACATAGAAAGCCTCTTGCTATGCAGAACATTTCGGGCAAATTAGGTTAATTTTGTCCCCAGGATATGACCCACTCCAGTCAGCTAACACCCAGAGTAACTATTTACTGCTAGGTGAACAGGGAGAGAAGGTGATATGAGTAGTATAAGGAAACACACCCCCAGTGTTTCCACCCGTACCAGGGATCGAACCACAGACCTCAAGTGTGTGAGCCGAGTGCGCTACCAACTGAACTACGGGACACCCTAATTAATCATAAACCTCTTATATTAAGCAGTAGGGGCCCCAACTTATGATGTTTAGACTTATGATGTTCCACATTTACAACATAGGCACTTTGTAACCAATTACAGTGGACCCCCGGTTAACGGCCTGCTCCAAACACAAACAATTATGCAAGTGTATTTTTGTAAGTGCTTGTAAGTCTTGCGCTACCATCCACAGGATGGATATGGGGTGCACAATAAACTAGCCACTTCGGTGGCAAAATCTAAATCTTTTGTAAGTGTATGTTTGGGGGTCCAAAAGGACTAATCTAATTTACATTATTCCTTATGTTAATAAATTCGTTCGGTAATGGCACTTGAACAGCATTCTGGAACAAATTATGGCCGTTAACCGGGGGTCCACTGTAATTAGTACTTACAAACAAGTGACTCGTTCATAAAATGGCAGGACTACTTAACCCTTTCAGGGTCGGTTCCGTACTAGTACGTTTTACGAGCAGGGGTCGGTGCCGTACTAGTACGCGTAAATTCTAACGGCCTCAAATTAAGTGGGAAACGGCTGGTAGGCCTACATATGAAAGAATGGGTCTGTGTGGTCAGTGTGCACAGTATAAAAAAAATCCTGTAGCACACACTGCACAATGAGAAAAAAAAAACGACCGTTTTTTTTGTTTAAAACAACGACTTTGCAGTCTATTTTTGTATGGTATTTATTAATGTATTCTCGTTTTCTTGGTCTCATTTGATAGAATGGACGATATATTACAGAAGTAGAGATGAGTTTGATTGGTTTGACAATGACAAGTACCTTGAAATTGAGTTCAAAGTAGCGAAAATGTTCGATTTTAGCCTATGTTCAAGAGTAAACAAATCACACCATGTGTCCAATACACATCAACTGGTGAGTCTAATATTCTTGCACAAGTGCGCTGATATGATTTATACCATTTTTACAATGATGCAGTTGTATACATAACAGTAAATCTTCTATTTTTTGTGAGAATAAAAATTCAAAATGGAAAGCAAAAGTAATGTAAGAGGGGCTTGGAGACGTGACTAATGAACAGAGAACATGTTATTTTAGTACCAGAAATGTCTGCCTTGTTTATTCTGGACCCTATTTTGAAATTGGCATTGCTTGAAATTTGTGTGAAATTGGCCAAATTGCCATTTGTTGACCACTATTTTCGGTAGTTGAAATTGGTAAATAGGAGGTTTCTTGTACTCAATCGATAGAAAAAATGGAGTTCTAGCGAAATAGCTATGATTTTAGTGGACTGGAACATTGGAATTGGCCAAAAATAGGGCTCAAAGTGGGCGAAATCGCCAATGCGTAAACATCTTCGAGACCGATAACTTCGCGAGAGCATAATTCTGTACATTTTCAATAAAATTTCATACTTTTGGTGTCGTTATGATTAGAAAAAGATTCTCTATCATTTCATAAGAAAAAAATATTATTTTTTTTCCCAAAAATTTTTCGACCCTGAGAACGTGTTTCCGAGAAGGCCTGTCGACCCTCAAAGGGTTAAGAAGGCAGGGCTATGGCTAAATTATAAATATTATATTTCGGTTTGTTTATTTTATGCAAGTACTTTATAAAAAGCTCATTTATTTGGCAGAGATAATTCAAAGAACACAGAATTTAAGATAATGCTACAAGTGTTGGGTTAGGCTGTGGTAGGCCCTAGCTGCTTATTCACTCTCACTCTCATTATTCACTCTCTCTTTCATTCACTGTCAATCTCTCATTCACTGTCACTCATTCATTCACTGCTGCACTTATTCACTGTCACACTTATTTGCTGTCACTCTCACTCATTTTTATACTTATTCACTGTCACTCTAATTTATTCACTGTCATACTTATTCACCGTCACAGATTTATTCACATCACTGTCACTCTCATTCATTCATTGTCATACTTATTCACTGTTACTCTCATTCACTTTCTTTCATTCATTCTCACTCTTATTCATTCTTTCTCTCACTCTAATTCATTCTTTCTCTCACTCTAATTCATTCATTCTCTCTCACAACAGGAAGGTGATTTTGGACACAACAGCAATCTTTAAATGGGCTGCAGAAAACAATATGAAGTTCAATGATGAGAAATTTCAATTACTCAGATACGGAAAACGTGAGGAAATTAAAATCTCATCGGAGTACAAAACTAATTCCAACCACAAAATAGAGCGAAAAACTAATGTCAAAGACCTGGGAGTGATCATGTCAGAGGATCTCACCTTCAAGGACCATAACACCGTAGCAATCGCATCTGCTAGAAAAGTGACAGGATGGATAATGAGAACCTTCAAAACCAGGGATGCAAAGCCCATGTTGACACTTTACAAATCGCTTGTTCTATCTAGGCTGGAATATTGCTGCACACTAACTGCACCTTTCAAGGCAGGTGAAATTGCTGACCTTGAAAATGTGCAGAGAACCTTCACGGCACGCATAACTGCGATAAACCACCTCAATTACTGGGAACGCTTGAAGTTTCTAAACCTGTACTCCCTAGAACGCAGGCGGGAGAGATACATTGTTATATACACGTGGAAAATTTTCGAGGGATTAGTACCAAACTTACACACGAAAATCACTCTCTACGAAAGCAAAAGACTCGGCAGGCGATGTAACATCCCCCCAATGAAAAGCAGGGGTGCCACTAGCACATTGAGGGACAACACAATAAGTGTCAGGGGCCCAAGATTGTTCAACTGCCTCCCAGCATACATCAGGGGGATTACCAACAAACCCCTGGCTGTCTTCAAGCAGGCACTGGACAGGCACCTAAAGTCGGTACCTAACCAGCCAGGCTGTGGTTCGTACGTTGGACTGCGTGCGGCCAGCAGTAACAGCCTGGTTGATCAGGCTCTGGTCCAACATGAGGCCTGGTCACAGACCGGGCCGCAGGGGCGTTGACCCCTGGAATTCTCTCCAGGTAAACTCCAGAGGTAGCTAGAAGAGTCCACATGAGCAATGCAAAACGATTGGTCATGGGAGACTTCCTCTATACGGAAATATGCTGGGAAAGTCTGGAGCCACATGGAAGACCAGAAACATAGAGAGCTAAGTTGATGGAGGTGGTGATGGAAAACTTCACAAGTCACAATGTTAGAGACTTAATTAGAGAGACGGGGTGATGAACAAACCATGCTGGGTCTTGTGTTTGCCCTAAGTGACTGGTGCCTAAATAATCTTACTTAGTCCTTGATTCTGGTTCATGAGTGACACTCTCTGAGACAGACAGAGATAGACGGAGACAGAGAGAGACAGAGCTAGCCAGCGAGCCAGCCAGCCGAATGTGTATTACACATGTTGCAGAATTGTCACCTCTGAACAAGTGGAAATGCATATTACTTGCCACAGTCATGCTTATGCCTCATATTTACAAGCACAGCATAGCACTTCGTCTGATTTTTTTAGTTATCCTAGGTAATTTACACTATGTATCATAACTGTACTTATGTGTACCTGTGCCTAAATAAGTTATTTAGTCCTTGATTCTGTTTCATGAGCAGCTTTCTCTGAGACAGAGACAGAAACAGAGATAGAGACAGAGAGAGAGAGAGACAGAGAGACAGAGAGAGACAGAGATAGAGATAGACAAGAGCTAGCCAGCCAGCCAGATGAACATGTATTACACATGTTGCAGAATCGTCTCTCTCTCTCTCTCTCTCTACTTAGGGCATAGGTGATAGGACATTCCAGCAGGATGACACTAGAAGTTGCATCAAAATTGAAAGGATGTGGCACAAATATTGTAAATGGGTTATTATCTAGTTTTTTTTATATTTCCTCGACCACTTGTGACCACATCCATCTCAAAGCCACTAAACTCGGGGTCAACATCACTTTAAACTGGTGCTCCCACAAGGTACTAAGTGGTCCCAGATTTTTTTAATACTGTGTACACTGAGTATTAAGACCCATTCTATACTGCCTAGGCCTATCAGGTCTCTTGTGCCAAATTTGGAGGTAGGAAAAAATAAAACGTTGATTTATGTTCGGAGCGCTAGCAATACAAACATAGATCTATGCTTGGACAGTTAAAGGGTTAAAACAACAAGAAATATATGTGGAATATTATTGTCCTAGTATTAATTTCAAGTTATAACATGAGCTTCTATTGGAAAATGAAATTCATTAAAAATATTTTTCACGTAACAAAGGTTTCCTCTAGTCCCTAATTAGGTTTTTAACTAGCAAATAGTTCTACTTTTCATCAGCAGATTCCTGTATATAAACACTGTTTAGATACTGTGAGTCATACAAATATTTCAAGAAAGAAATGGAGGGGAAGACTGCATTTATTGCGATACAGTGGACCCTCGGAAATCAAACACTCCCAACTCGCCCTTTTATGTAAGTTTATTATTGTAAGTGCTTTTATAGGTGTATTTTTGGGGGTCTGAAACGGACTAATCTAATTTACATCATTCCTTATGGGAATAAATTCGTTTGGTAACAGCACTTGAACAGCATTCTGGAATGAAGAATGTTCGAATAGCGAGGGTCCACTGTATCAGAAAGCTTTTGATAGAGTTCCTCATCAGAGACTAAACTTGAAACTGCAAAACATAGGCAGAATAAAGAGCAACCTTTTACGGTGGATGAAAGATTCTGCCTGGAAAAATTATGAAAAGTGATGCAAGGAATAATGTTCTCAGGGTAATGTCACCAATACACTGCCATGCCACAGGGGTAAGTGCTTACCAAGATAATGTTTCCAAGTTACATATATAAATCATTTGTCAGAAGGAATAAAACAATTATATGGGAATTTTTGCTAATGATGCAAAGATCCCATGAGAGATAAGAAATATAAGTAAGCATAAACCTCTGCAGGAAGAACTGGACAAATTGAGCAAGTAAAGTCAAACAGCTTATCTGAAAAGACAGGATAAGAAAAGAGTTCCAATATTTTGCCTGTCATAGAGAAAAGCACTGAAAAAAATCCAAAAACGAAATGTAATAAATTATCCTCGTTCCACTTAACCCTTTGACTGTTTCGGTTGTATATATACATCTTATGAGCCAATGTTTTTGACGAACATATACTAAAAAATTCTAGCGGCTTCAAATCAAGCGGAAGAAAGCTGGTAGGCCCACATGTGAGAGAATGGGTCTGTGTGGTCAGTGTGCGCAGTATAAAAAAAATCCTGCAGCAAGCAGTGCATAATGAGAAAAAAAAACTCCGACTGTGTTTTTGGATTAAAACGCCGACTTTGAGGTGTATTTTCGTATAGTATTCATGGTTGTATTCTCGTTTTCTTGGTCTCATTTGATAGAATGAAAGACATATTTCAGAAATAGAGATGATTTTGATTGGTTTCATGATGAAAAGTACCTTGGAATTGAGCTCAACGTAGCGGAAATGTTCAATTTTTGCCAATGTTCAAGAATAAACAAATGACATCATTGTCCAATGAGTGTCCAACTAGCCATTCTAATACACAGTCACAAATGGGTTGACGTTATTTATACAATTGTTACAATAATGCAGTAGTCTGCATAACAGTAAATCTTCTATTTTTTGTGTGAATAAAAAATTCAAAATAGAAAGCAAGAGTAATATAAGAGGAGCCTGGAGACGTGACTGATGAACAGAAAAAATGTTATTTTAGTGCCAGTAATTTCTGCAGTGTTCATTCTGGACCCTATTTTGAAATTGGCATCTTTTTTAATTTGGGTGAAATTGGCCAAATTGCCAATTTCTGACCACTTTATTGGGTAGTTGAAATTGGTAAATAGGCAGTTTCTTGTACTCAATCAATAGAACAAATGGAGTTCTAAAGAAATAGCTATGAATTTGGTCGCCTGGAACAATGGAATTGGTCGAAAATGGGGCTCAAATTGGGCGAAATCGCCGATGAGTAAATATCGCCGAGATTGCTAACTTTGCGAGATCGTAATTCCGTAAGTTTTCCATCAAATTTCATACTTTTGGTGTCATTACCATCAGGAAAAGATTCTCTATCATTTAATAAGAAAAAATATTTTTTTTCTGAAAATTTTGCGACACAAGAGGATTGGGGGTCGCAACAGTCAAAGGGTTAAATGAGTTCAGTTATTACAGCAGCTCCTGGGTGTATCTAAGATCCTGGCTGGTCCTATGAATTTCCTTTTTCCAATTAACAACCCTTTCTTTTTACCATCTTGGCAGATGAGACATATATTCAATAGCTGTCTTGCTAGAAGTGAACAGACATCACAACTCCAATGACCCTCCACATTACAACATCCCCACCCCCTCCTTCAGAGTGCAAAAACTGTACTTTCCACCTCTAGAACTCAAGTCTTGCTAACTAGTTTCCCTGAATCTCTTCATAAATGTTACCTTGCTCACACTGCAACAGCATGTCAAGCCAGAAAAACCATTCATCTTCATCAAGTCAGATTTAACACATACATACATACAGGCCTGTTGGATGCTCAGGCCCATAGCATTCAAAACGTCCTTTAAACACTCCCTTCCTGGGATGACCCCAACTCCTCCTTACTTCCACCCCAGATTTATACACCCTCTTGATCATCCTCTCTAAATGTCCAACTCATCTCAGCAACCCCTCCTCAGCTCTCTGAATTATAATTTTGGTAACCTCACTCTGGCTTTTAATTTTTATGCTCCGAATTCTCTGCATAATATTCACACCATGCATTGCTCTTAAACATGACATCTCCACTTCCTTCAGCCTTCTCCTTGCTGCAACATTTAAAGCCAATGCTTCACACTCGTATAAAAGTGTTGGTACCACTTTACTCTGGTACATTCCTCTTTTTGCTTCCACAGAAAATCTTTCTTTCTACAAATGCCTCAACACACCTCCTCTTCATTCCTTCTATCTTATGGTTCATCTTACATTTTATAGACCCATCTACCAACAGGTCCACTTCCAAATATTTGAATGCATTCACTTCCTCCACATTCCCTCCTGCTAATCTGATATCCAATCTTTTATTGCCTATACTTTTTTGTTAGTATTTTTGTTGCCATGCTTTTTTTTTATGCTTGCTTCTATTTTTTTTTTTTTTACAAACCCTCCTAAATTCTTCCACCAAACTTTGCAGCCTGTCTCCAGAATCTCCCAAAAGAACTCTATCATCAGCAAACAGCAACTGTTATAAAGGCCATTTTCTATTAGATTCGCTATTCACGGCACAAATAAGTATGATAAGGCACCTAAATTACTGGGAGCAGTTGAAGGTCCTTGATCTGTATTCTCTGGAACACAGGCGAGAGAGATACATGATAATATACACTTGGAAGGTCCTGGAGGGATTGGTACCAAATCTGCACACGAAAATCACTCCCTATGAAAGCAAAAGACTTGGCAGGAGATGCAACATTCCCCCGATGAAAAGCAGGGGCACCACAAGTACATTGATAGACAACATAATAAGTGTCCGAGGCTCAAGACTGTTCAACTGCCTCCCAGCATACATAAGGGGGATTACCAATAGACCCCTGGGTGTCTTCAAGAAGGCACTGGAAAGACACCTAAAGTCAGTACCTGACCAACCGGGCTGTGGTTCGTACGTCAGTTTGCGTGCGGCCAGCAGTAACAGCCTGGTTGATGATCAGACACTAATCCACCATGAGGCCTGGTCTCAGACCGAGACGTGGGGGCGTTGACCCCCGAAACCGCTCCAGGTAAACTCCAGGTAATGGTATTTGTGCCTGGGGATCAACCACAGCCAACCACCTTAAACCTTTAATAACTCAACAATAAAACTTAAACCTTTAATAACACAATGCTCTGCATATAAGGGGCTTTTGGCATGTACACCCCATTTTTCTTTTTCAACTAGTACAGTGGACCCCCGGATTTCGTCATTAATTCATTCCAGAATGCTGTTCAAGTGCCGTTACCGAACGAATTTGTTCCCATAAGGAATAATGTAAATTAGATTAGTCCTTTTAGACCCCCAAAAATACACTTACAAAAGCACTTACAAAAATACACTTACATAATTGTTCGAGTTTTGAGCAGTACGTAATCCGGGGGTCCACTGTATATGTACATCTTTGTATCATGTCACAATAAAATATTATTATTAGTATTTTGTGTAGTGTTTGTAGTACAGTGGTCCCTCGGTTTTCGCCAAAAATTTGTTCCAGAATGCTGCTCAAGTGCTATTACCAAACGAATTTACTTCCTTAAGAAATAATGTCACGTAGGATAGTCTATTTCAGACCCCCAAAAATAAACTTGCAACAGCACTTACGAAAATACACTTACATAAATGTACGAGTTTGGAGATGCACGAAAACCGAGGGACCACTGTACAGTGGTACCTCGAGTTACGAATTCAATTCGTTACAGAAGGCTGTTTGAGTGCCAATACTGAACGAATTTGTTCCCATAAGGAATAATGAAAATTAGATTAATCCATTTCAGACCCCCAAAAATACACTTACAAAAGCACTTACAAAAATACTTACATAATTGCTCGAGTTGGGAGCTGCTTGTAACTCGAGGTACCACTGTACGTACATGGTAATATTTTGTGTAGTGTTGTAATGTATGATAGTTTTTTGCTGAGGGATGTAGTGTATGTTTTGGATAGCATGTTGTGTACTTGAAGCCATTTGACATGGCCTAAATGATAGAAGAGTGCAATCAATACAACACTGCAATGAGGACGCTACCAACATTATGTTTGTGCCAGCATAATCAATGATGAAATCAAACATATAGGGAAGACCAAATTCCATGTGGGAGAACCAAGTTAATTTCATTTATTGCAATTAACCCTTTCACGGTCCAAGGCCATTTTTGGAAGGGGTGTGCCAGTGTCCAAGAATTTTCAAAAATAAAAAATTCTTATTTTTTCTTATGAAATGGTAGAGAATCTTTTTTCTGAAGGTAATAAAACAAAAAGTATGAAATTTGATTGAAAATTGACGAAATTATGCTCTCGCGAATTTTGATGTGTCAGCGATACTTACGCATTGGCGATTTTGCCAACTTTGACTCCCATTTTAGGCCAATTTCGTTATTCCAGTCGACCAAATTCTTAGCTATTTCACTAGTAATACTTCTATTCTATCGATTGAGCACAAGAAATCGCCCAGTCAACTGTTTCAACTACAAAATAAAGTGATTGGAAATTGGTAATTTAGCCAATTTAACTCAAAGTTCAAAATATTCCAATTTCAAAATAGGGTGCAGAATAAACAATGCATGCATTCCTGGCACTAAACTAACATTTCCTCTGTTCATTAGTTACCTTTTCAGTCTTTACAAATGAATTCCATTTTTATTTTTTATTCACATAATGAATTTTTATTCAAACCAAAAAATGGAAGATTTACTGTTATGCAATATTTTAATAATTGTACAGATAATATCACCACATTTATGAACATATATTAGACCCACCAGCTGGTGCGTGAGGTCATTTGTTTACTCTTGAACATTGGTAAAAATTTAACATTTCCACTATTTTGAGCTCAGTTTCAAGCCATTTTCAGTACTAAAACCAATCAAAATCATCTCTATATCTGTAATATATCTTCCATTCTATCAAATGAGACCAAGAAATCGCAAATACAACTACAAAAAGTATACGAAAAAACTGCAAAGTCGCTGTTTTAATAAAAAATTACGGTTTCAGTTTTTTTTCTCATTATGCACTGTGTGCTGCAGGATTTGTTTTATGTGGTGCACACTTACCACATAGATGTACAGTGGTACCTCGACTTACGATATTTTTTCATTCCAGAATGCTGTTCAAGTGCCATTACCAAACGAATTTATCTCCTTAAGAAATGATGTAAAATAGACTAGTCCGTTTAGACCCCCAAAATTACACTTACAAAAGCATTTAAAAAAATAAACTTACATAAAAGGGTGTGTTTGGGGACCATCGTAAGTCGAGGTACCACTGTATTCTCTCATATCTAGGCCCATATTTACCACTCACAGCTTATCTGAGAGAGCTGAGGACATGACGTAGAACTACGGTTTGGACCCTGAACTCAAAGCCGTAGAACTATGGCACAGACCCTGAAAGGGTTAAGAATAGAGATATTCTAAGTGGACATTTTTGTGGTACTCATGCATCTTGAATAATGCGTCAAGAAAGGCCACAAATGACACGAACACAAAATTGTCTGTCACAAAGGCTTTCAGAAAAAGAGAAATGTGGTATTACCAGGTGGTCACAGGCTTTCTCCAATTTGAAGAAACAGGTATAACCACAGATAATCAGTAGAGGCATAAAAGATGAGTGTTTAGAACAAGTAAAGGTTTGGTGGTGAACGTGAATAACTGTTAGCTGAAGATTTGAACAGTGCAAAGTCTCTTATGTTGCTAGACATTTAAGTAATTTGGTTACTGGTGCTTACCTATAGGTAAACACAGGTTAAACCTTTGAGGGGTCCAAGCCGTAGCTCTATGCCTTGTCTACAGGGTCCAAGAATTTAAAAAAAATATTTTTTTTATTTTTCTTATCAAATGGTAGAGAATCTTTTTCTGAAGGTAATAAAACAAAAAGTATGAAATTTGATGGAAAATTGACGAAATTACACTATCACAAATTTTACTGCATCAGCGATATTTATACATCGGTGATTTTGCCCACTTTGACTCTTATTTTAGGCCAATTACATTATTCCAGTCAACCAAATTCTTAGCTACTTCGCTAGTATCACTTCTATTTTATCGATTGAGCACAAGAAACTGCCCAATCACCTATTTCAACTACCCAATAAAGTGATCAGAAATTGGTAATTTGGCCAATTTTACACAGTTCAAAATATTCCAATTTCAAAATAGGGTCCAGAATAAACAATGTAGGCATTCTTAGCACTAAAGTAACGTTTCCTCTGTTTATTAGTTATGTTTCCAGGCTTTACAGATGAATTCCATTTTGATTTTTTATTCACATAAAGAATTTTTATTCACACCATAAAATAGAAGATTTACTGTTACGCAATATTGTAATAATTGTATAAATAATATCAGCGCATTTACAAACGTATATTAGACCCACCAGTTTACGTGTATTGGACGTGTGACGTCATTTGTTTACTCTTGAACATCGGCAAAAATCAAACATTTCCACTACTTCCAGCTTAATTTCAAGCTATTTTCAATACTAAAATCAATCATCTCTATTTCTGTAATATATCTTCCATTCTATCAAATGAGATCAAGAAACCGCAAATACAACCATAAAAACCATACAAAAATACACCGCAAAGTCGCTGTTTTAATCCAAAAACACAGTTGCAGTTTTTTTTCTCATTATGCACTACATGCTGGAGAATTTGTTTTATATGGTGCACACTTACCACATAGATCCATTCTCTCATATCTAGGCCCAAATTTACCGCTCACAGCTTATCTGAGTGAGCTGAGCTCATGGTGTAGAATTACGGCTTGGACACAGGCTTCAAAGCCGTAGAACTATGGGACAGACCCTCAAAGGGCTAACTTGCATGAGATGTGTGACATGGCGCTCTGCATCTATCCAAGTTTAATGGATACACAAGTACGTATGTAAATTTTGGGAAACAAAAAAATTATTAAATCTGATACGAATGAGATTGTATAAACAAGTTAGTGCAACATAATTTTCCTTGCAGCAAAGATGGCTTGAATCACATAATGGTATACAACACAGACAAGTTGATGAATAAGACATGTGTGCAACACTTAGTTATCTTCATTGCTCAAACACCTTTCAACTTAAAATTAATTTTCCACTTATTCCCCTGTCTCCAGTAAAAAAAGCTGCCTCTGTATTTACTTGAAAAAGCCTTCTGTGTAATTGGAACATTTCAGCAATAAAGATACCCAAGTTTTGAATGTCTGGTTCATCAAAGATTACTTCAATTCCTCAAATTTCAATACCCAAAAAAAAAAGGAAAAGATTCAATATTTTGACGATTTGTTTATGTATTTATATTAAATTTTTGATACTCTATAATTCTATTAGAATTTTCTTTTAAACTGCCAACAATCTGACAGGTACTTAAATATTTTGTTATTTAACATTACTTTAACCCTTAAACTGAAACTGTCCACACGTAGATCTACGTTCACTCGTGGTTCACTGCTCCGAATATTTTGAAAAAAAAAAAAAAAAAAAAAAACGAAGAGCGCATTTTTATAAACAGGATAGGCTAAAAAAAAATTTTAGGGCCAGTACTTACCGAGATATAAGCCCGCCAAGTTGGTGCTGGATGCTCACCTGATGGCAACATCAAGTCCTGCCGCTTGCAGAAGTATTGCCGATATACTTTTTCTTCTAGTTTTTATTTTAATTTATATAATTTTTATGTTCTGATAATTACAATTTATAATAGTTCTTGTGATTTCATAGCCAATCTTTGTTCTAACACTAATAATAGGTACTGAAATAGTACTCAAATAGTCACAATCACACCAACAGGTGAACATTTTCACCTGCCTTGGTCATTTACTATTGTCTATAAATATATACGATGTATTTATAGGTCCCAGCAATGTTTTAGACATCCTGGAGTATATATGAAACTCCTTGAAGAATGGTGTTATGACAATTGTCAGATAACTACTGATAAAACAGTGACATTGATGAATGAATGTGTGCAGGGAACCTTCACTTTGTTTTCACTGTCTCTATCTGTCTATCTATGTCTTTCTGTCTGTCTATCTATCTATCTGTCTGTCTATCTATCTTTCTGTCTATCTATGTCTGTCTATCTATGTGTCTATCTATCTGTCTGTCTATCTGTCTAGCTCTGCTTATCTGTCTTTCTGTCTGCCTGCCTATGTGTGCCTGGAGTATAATATGAAACTCCTTGAAGAATGGTGTTATGACAAGTGTCAGATAACACTGACAATCCAATGACATTGATGAATGTGAACAAGGAACCCTCGCTTTGTTTTCACTGTCTGTATCTATCTTTCTGTCTGTCTGTCTATCTGTCTGTCTGTCTGTCTGTCTGTCTGTCTGTCTGTCTGTCTGTCTGTCTATCTGTCTGTCTGTCTGTCTGTCTATCTATCTGTCTAGCTCTGCTTATCTGTCTTTCTGTCTGCTTGTGTGTGTGTCTTTCCGTCTGCTTGTCTCAGTCTCAGAGTGCGGCTCGTAAATGAACAGGTATTATACACGATGCAGATGTGACATGACAAAGCGTATTACTTGCCAATCATGCTTATTATGTCTTATATCTACAAGCATTGTATAGCACTTTGCCTGGAATTTTTGGGTTATCCTAGGTAATTTACACTATGTATAATAACTGTACTTATGTGTACATGTGAGAGAGAGACAGAGAGAGAGATATTACAGATATATATAGATAGTAGGTAGTAGGTTGGTAGACAGCAACCACCCAGGGAGGTACTACCATCCTGCCAGGTGACTGTGAAACAGAAACCTGAAACTGTTTTACATGATGGTAGGATTGCTGGTGTCTTTTTTCTGTCTCATAAACATGCAAGATTTCAGGTATGTCTTGCTACTTCTACTTACACTTAGGTCACACTACGCAAACATGTACACGTTTATGTATACACACTCATCTGAGTTTTCTTTGATTTTATCTTAATAGTTCTTGTTCTTATAATTTTTCCTTTTCCTTTCATATCCATGGAGAAGTGGAATAAGAATCTTTCCTCCGTAAGCCATGCGTGTTGTAAAAGTCAACTAAAATGCCGGGAACAATGGGCTAGTAACCCCTTTTAATGTATAGCTTACTAAAAAGAAAAAGAAGAAAACCGTCAAAGTGGGATGTTTGAATGTGCGTGGATGTTGTGCGAATGATAAGAAAGAGATGATTGTAGATGTTATGAATGAAAAGAAGCTGGATGTCCTGGCTTTAAGTGAGACAAAGCTGAAGGGGGTAGGAGAGTTTCAGTGGGGAGAAATAAATGGGATTAGGTCAGGGGTTTCAAATAGAGTTAGAGCTAAAGAAGGAGTGTCAATAATGTTGAATAATCAGTTATGGCAGGTAAAGAAGGAATATAAATGTATAAATTCAAGGATTATGTGGAGTAAAATAAAGGTTGGATGTGAAAAGTGGGTTATAGTAAGTGTTTATGCACCTGGAGAAGAGAGAAGTGTAGAGGAGAGAGAGATTTTGGGAAATGTTAAGTGAGTGTGTGGGGAGTTTTGAACCAAGTGAGAGAGTAATTGTGGTTGGGGATCTTAATGCTAAAGTGGGTAAAAATGTTGTGGAGGGAGTAGTAGGTAAATTTGGGGTGCCAGGGTAAATGTAAATGGGGAACCATTAATTGAGCTATGTGTAGAAAGAGGTTTGGTAATAAGTAATACATATTTTATGAAAAAGAGGATAAATAAATATACAAGGTATGATATAGCACGTAAGGAAAGTAGTTTGTTGGATTATGTATTGGTGGATAAAAGGTTGATGGGTAGGCTTCAGGATGTACATGTTTATAGAGGGGCAACAGATATCTCAGATCATTATTTGGTTGTAGCTACAGTTAGAGTAAAAGGTAGATGGGACAAAAAGAAAATGGCAACAGCAAGTAAGAGAGAGGTAAAAGTGTATAAACTAAGGGAGGAGGAAGTTAGAGTGAGATATAAGCAACTATTGGCAGAAAGGTGGGATAGTGCAAGTATGAGTAGTGGGGGGGTTGAAGAGAGTTGGGATAGTTTTAAAAATGCAGTATTAGAATGTGGGGCAGAAGTTTGTGGCTATAGGAGGGTGGGTGCAGGAGGAAAAAGGAGTGAGTGGTGGAATATAGAAGTAAAGGGTGTGATAAAAGAGAAAAAGGTATCTTATGAGAGGTTTTTGCAAAACAGAAGTGTTAATAGAAGAGCAGAGTATATGGAGAGTAAAAGAAAGGTGAAGAGAGTGCAAAAGAAGAGCAGATGAAATAACAGGAGAGGCTCTGTCAAGAAATTTTGCTGAAAACAAGAAAAAATTTTGGAGTGAGATAAACAAGGTAAGAAAGCCTAGGGAACAAATGGATTTGTCAGTTAAAAACAGAGTAGAGGAGTTAGTAGATGGGGAGCTGGAGGTATTGGGTAGATGGCGGGAATATTTTGAGGAACTTTTAAATGTCGATGAAAAAAGGGAGGCGGTAATTTCATGTACTGGCCAGGGAGGTACAACATCGTTTAGGAGTGAAGAAGAGCAGGATGTGAGTGTGGGGGAGGTGCATGAGGCATTACGTAGAATGAAAGGGGGTAAAGCAGCTGGAACTGACGGGATCATGACAGAAATGTTAAAAGAAGGGGGGGGATATAGTGCTGGAGTGGTTGGTATTTTTGTTTAATAAATGTATGAAAGAGGGGAAGGTACCTAGGGATTGGCAGAGAGCATGTATATTTCCTTTATATAAAGGGAAGGGGGATAAAAGAGAGTGTAAAAATTATAGGGGAATAAGTTTACTGAGTATACCAGGTAAAGTGTATGGCAGGGTTATTATTGAAAGAATTAGAGGTAAGACAGAGAGTAGGATTGCAGATGAGCAAGGAGGCTTTAGAGTGGGTAGGGGATGTGTAGATCAAGTGTTTACAGTGACGCATATATGTGAACAGTATTTAGATAAAGGTAGAGAAGTTTTTATTGCATTTATGGATTTAGAAAAGGCATATGATAGAGTGGATAGGGGAGCAATGTGGCAAATGTTGCAAGTGTATGGAATAGGTAGTAAGTTACTGAAGGCTGTAAAGAGTTTTTATGAGGATAGTGAGGCTCAGGTTAGGGTGTGTAGGAGAGAGGGAGATTACTTCCCGGTAAAAGTAGGTCTTAGACAGGGATGTGTAATGTCACCATGGTTGTTTAATATATTTATAGATGGGGTTGTAAAAGAAGTAAATGCTAGGGTGTTGGGGAGAGGGGTGGGATTAAATTATGGAGAATTAAATGCAAAATGGGAGTTGACACAGTTACTTTTTGCTGATGATACTGTGCTTATGGGAGATTCTAAAGAAAAGTTGCAAAGGTTAGTGGACGAGTTTGGGAGAGTGTGTAAAGGTAGAAAGTTAAAAGTGAACATAGCTAAGAGTAAGGTGATGAGGGTATCAAACGATTTAAATAAAGAAAAATTGGATATCACATTGGAGAGAGGGATTATGGAAGAAGTAAATGTTTTCACATATTTGGGAGTTGATGTGTCAGCGGATGGGTTTATGAAGGATGAGGTTAACCATAGAATTGATGAAGGAAAAAAGGTGAGTGGTGCATTGAGGTATCTGTGGAGACAAAAAACGTTATCCATGGAGGCAAAGAAGGGAATGTACGAAAGTATAGTGGTACCAACACTCTTATATGGGTGTGAAGCATGGGTTGCAAATGCTGCAGCAAGGAGGAGGCTGAAGGGAGTGGAGATGTCCTGTCTAAATGCAATGTGTGGTGTAAATATTATGCAGAAAATTCGGAATGTGGAAATTAGGAGAAGGTGTGGAGTTACTAAAAGTATTTGTCAGAGGGCTGAAGAGGGGTTGTTGAGGTGGTTTAGTCATTTAGAGAGAATGGATCAAAGTAGAATGACTTGGAGAGCGTATAAATCTGTAGGGAAGGAAGGCGGGGTAGGGGTCGTCCTAGAAAAGGTTGGAGGGAAGGGGTAAAGGAGGTTTTGTGGGCGAGTGGCTTGGACTTCCAGCAAGCATGTGTGAGCGTGTTAGATAGGAGTGAATGGAGACGAATGGTTTTTGAGACATGACGATCTGTTGGAGTGTGAGCAGGGTAACATTTTGTGAAGGGATTCAGGGAAACCAGTTAATTGATTTAGTTGGACTTGAGTACTGGAAATGGGAAGTACAATGCCTGCACTTTAAAGGAGGGGTCTGAGATAGTGACAGCTGGGAGTGACTATTCTCAGCTGTCGTATCCGAGCTCCTCTGCAAAGACAGTGATTATGTATGAGTGTGGTGAAAGTGTTGAATGATGATGACAGTATCTTCTTTTTGGGGATTTTCTTTCTTTTTGGGTCACCCTGCCTCGGTGGGAGACGGCCGACTTGTTGAAAAAAAAAAATATATAGATAGAGATATAGACAGATATAGACAGAGATATAGACAAATATAGACAGCCAGAGACAGCCAAAGCCAGCCAGCCTGCTGAATACATAACATAAAAAAGAAGGAACACTGCAGCAGGCCTACTGGCCCATGCAAGGCAGGTCCATGTCACCCCCTGGCTTAGACAAATGACCCACCTAGTCAGGTCACATCCTCTGAAGGAAGGAGCATGGCATCAGACCTAGTAGCACAAGCTAGTCATGTCCAACTCACACCCACACACAGCCACTCATGTATTTATCTAACCTATTTTTACTTTCCTCTTATAAGGGGAGTGTTAATGCGACATGACATCAGTGAATCCCCAGTGTTTGCCACACTATTTGCTCTAGCTGGAGCTCAATTGAACTGGTGCTCCCACAAGGTACTAAGTGGTCCAGGATTTTTTTAATACTGCGCACACTGAGGGCACAGACCCATTCTCTCGTCTAGGCGACTCAGGCCTATCGCACTAAATTTGAAGGAATGAAAAATAAAACTTAGATCTACATTCGGAGCAGTACGGATACAAACATATATCTACGTTTGAAGAGTTAAAGGGTTAATATTACATTAGTTCTCTGTTTATAAATTTAATATACTTAAAGGGTGGTGCGAATGTTACACCTTATATAAGTTTGGAAATGTAATATAGCTGACATGCTCGGTAAATTATAATTATTTCTATTAAGACTTCTTAACAAATGCAAATAAACAAGTGATATACACAAAACATGATTCTCCAAAAACTGGAAACATATATCAAATGTTTATTCAATTACTTCTCTTGTTCAGAACCACAAAATAATTAATAAATGCAATACAGTGGACCCCCGGATTTCGTACTGCTCCAAACTCGAACAATTATGTAAGTGTATTTTTCTAAGTGCTTTTGTAAGTATTTTTGGGGGTCTAAAAGGACTAATCTAATTTACATTATTCCTTATGGGAACAAATTCGTTCGGTAACGGCACTTGAACAGCATTCTGGAACGAAATAATGACGTAATCTGGGGGTTCACTGTATTAATATTATGAATGCAATTCATACTTATTTATTACTAGTGATTGCACTTAAACATATTACAACAAATATTTAGTATATTTTAATTCTGTATATCTGAGGAGGAAACCAACAATGTTAAGATAAAGATAAAGAAGTTTCTACAGCGGTGGTGACACGTGTTACTATGCATCACAAAGTTTACTATTGTATACTACAAATACAAAGTAGCAAGTCAAATCCTTCTTGTTGTATTTTAATGCTACTCATATAGAGAGGGTGATGGAAACAACACTTCCTCAAACAAACACCTTTTGTTTTGTATTAAGTATGGAGCTAGAGGAATACCTTCTAAGACATTTTTAATATACTGAATGAAGAATCATCTTTAATACTGAAGAACTCTACTCAAAGATGTAGGGAGATGGGTTTTACTGACAAGTAGTGAAAAGACACTTCTTGCATAACAAACTTCTATTACAGATTACATATCACTCTGGGCAAAGCTTTATCAAGTCATGTTGTTCAAGCTTTACCAAGAGCTACACATCAACTATAACAAAGGTGTGCTCTGCACCAAGCATTTTTTACCATACATGACTTCAAAGTTTTAAGTCAATATAATATGTATTTAATGTTAAAAACAACCAACATATATTTTAACTGTCTCAGCAAAGACAATATGCTAAGTTCATCTACAAGTATATATATGAGAGAGAGAGAGAGAGAGAGAGAGAGAGAGAGAGAGAGAGAGAGAGAGAGAGAGAGAGAGAGAGAGAGAGAGAGAGAGAGAGAGAGAGAGAGAGAGAGAGAGAGAGAGAGAAGAGAGAGAAGGAGAGAGAGAGAGAGAGAGAGAGAGAGAGAGAGAGAGAGAGAGAGAGAGAGAGAGAGAGAGAGAGAAAGAGAGAGAGAGAGAGAGAGAGAGAGAGAGAGAGAGAGAGAGAGAGAGAGAGAGAGAGAGAGAGAGAGAGAGAGAGAGAGAGAGAGAGAGAGAGAGAGAGAGAGAGAGAGAGAGAGAGAGAGAGAGAGAGAGAGAGAGAGAGAGAGAGAGAGAGAGAGAGAGAGAGAGAGAGAGAGAGAGAGAGAGAGAGAGAGAGAGAGAGAGAGAGAGAGAGAGAGAGAGAGAGAGAGAGAGAGAGAGAGAGAGAGAGAGAGAGAGAGAGAGAGAGAGAGAGAGAGAGAGAGAGAGAGAGAGAGAGAGAGAGAGAGAGAGAGAGAGAGAGAGAGAGAGAGAGAGAGAGGGGAGAGAGAGAGAGAGAGAGAGAGAGAGAGAGAGAGAGAGAGAGAGAGAGGGGAGAGAGAGAGAGAGAGAGAGAGAGAGAGAGAGAGAGAGAGAGAGAGAGAGAGAGAGAGAGAGAGAGAGGGGGAGAGAGAGAGAGAGAGAGAGAAAGAGAGAGAGAGAGAGAGAGAGAGAGAGAGAGAGAGAGAGAGAGAGAGAGAGAGAGAGAGAGAGAGAGAGAGAGAGAGAGAGAGAGAGAGAGAGAGAGAGAGAGAGAGAGAGAGAGAGAGAGAGAGAGAGAGAGAGTGTGTGTGTGTGGTTGCAGGGGTCAAGACTCAGCTCTTGGCCCTGCCTCTTCACTGATCGCTACTGGGTCCTCTCTCTCCCTGCTCCATGAGCTTTATCATACCTCGTCTTAAAGCTATGTATGGTTCCTACCTCCACTACATCACTTGCTAGACTATTCCACTTCCTGACTACTCTGTGCCTGAAGAAATACTTCCTAACATCCCTTTGACTCATCTGAGTCTTCAACTTCCAATTGTGACCCCTTGTTTCTGTGTCCCCTCTCTGGAACATCCTGTCTCTACCCACCTTGTCTATTTCACGCAGTATTTTGTATGTCATTATCATGTCTCCCCTAACCCTCCTGTCCTCCAGTGTTGTCAGGCCGATTTCCCTTAACCTTTCTTCGTAGGACATTTCCCTTAGCACTGGAACTAACCTTGTCGCAAACCTTTGCACTTTCTCTAATTTCTTGACGTGCTTGACCAGGTGTGGGTTCCAAACTGGTGCTCCAGTATGGGCCTGAAGTATACGGTGTACAGTGTCTTGAACGATTCCTTACTAAGGTATTGGAACGCTATTCTCAGGTTTGCCAGGTGCCCATATACTGCAGCAGTTAACTGGTTGATGTGTGCTTCCGGAGACGTGCTCGGTGTCATACTCACCCTAAGATCTTTCTCCTTGAGCGAGGTTTGCAGTCTTTGTCCACCTAGCCTATACTCTGTCTGCGGTCTTCTTTGCCCGTCCCTGATTTTCATGACTTTGCATTTGGCGGGGTTAAATTCGAGAAGCCAGTTGCTGGACCAAGTGTCCAGCCTGTCCAGGTCTCTTTGAAGTCCTGCCTGATCCTAATCTGATTTAATTCTCCTCATTAACTTCACATCATCTGCAAACAGGAACACTTCTGAGTCTATCTCTTCTATCATATCATTCACATATACCAAGAATAGCACTGGTCCTAGGACTGACCCCTGTGGGACCCAGCTCATCACAGGCACCCGCTGTGATACCTCAGCACGTACCATGACCCATTGTTGCCTCCCTGTCAGGTATTCTCTGATCCATTGCAGTGCAATTTCTGTTATACCCACCTGATCCTCTAGCTTCTGCACTAATCTCTTCTGAGGAACTATGTCAAAGGCCTTCTTGCAGTCCAAGAAAATGCAATCAACCCATCCCTCTCTCTCGTGTCTTACTTCTGTCTTACTTCTGTTACTTTGTCATAGAACTCCAGAAGGTTTGTGACACAGGATTTGCCTTCCATGAATCCATGCTGGCTGTTGTTTATAATTTTGTTCCGTTCAAGGTGCTCCACCATTCTCCTCCTGATAATCTTCTCCATGACTTTGCACACTATACACATCAGTGATACTGGTCTATAGTTTAGTGCCTCGGTTCTGTCTCCTTTCTTAAAAATGGGAATTACATTTGCCGTCTTCCATACCTCAGGTAGTTGCCCAGTTTCAAGGGATGTGTTGAAGATTCTGGTTAGTGGCACACACAGCATCTCTGCTCCCTCTCTAAGGACCCACGGGGAGATGTTGTCCAGTCCCATCGCCTTTGAGGTATCAAGGTCACTGAGCAGCTTCTTCACCTCCTCCTCAGTTGTGTGTAAGTCATCCAACACTTGTTGGTATATTCCTTGCTGGTGTCCCGCTCTGTTCTGTCTTCCCAGAGTCCTTCCTGTCTCCACTTCACTGTACTCACCTAGTTGTGGTTGCAGGGGTCGAGTCATAGCTCATGGCCCCGAGTCACTGTGTGTGTGTGTGTGTGTGTAGCTTCATAGAATGGATACACTGACTCTTAAGTCAATGTCAAGTTTAAAGTCTTTAAAAATAAACTAAAATATTGCAGCATTTCATATGTTAAGCAAGTGATAAGCAGAACAAAATGCTTAGTTGTGAATTTGATATAGTGTACTATATACCTACTGATATTACACCAGTCATGCAGAACCAGAGGTCACCTCTGGTTTGGAAAGAACTGAAGATATTTTGTAGTATTGTACCAAACATTTTTTCAGGTACAGTACATGTTGTATTGAGCTCACATATGTAGACTTGATAATAGTTTACATACTGAGATTCTACAGTTCAAACAGAATTGAGTTTTTCAGTTTAAGGTTAATTAACTGGTAATTTATAAAAGATCACAACCTCAGCTATGACAACTTAAGACAAATTTCAATGCCCTATATTACTATGAAACTGTACATGAACATTAAGAAAATAAAGAACAAAGAAAGTTAATATACTCAGGTAGCACCTTTTACATAATTTTAAAATCTTAAGTATCCATGTAGCAAAAATTTTAAAAAATAAATAAACAAATCTAAAATGTCTTACAGTACCAATTAATATTTTAAAATAATTGCTGAATAATGTAATTTTTATGTACCTTTATATCTATAAATTTGTGCAAAAGCATTAGCTAATACAACCAATTACAGTGCAGTTCTGTACTGTACTGTACTTCAAAGGAAAAAATTTAGCAAAAATTAATTATAGATATTATGAATAATTTTAACAAGCAACTTTGACAGATTATATGCAAAGTACGAGCTGGGATGTACAGTGCTCCAGAAACAGAGCATCGAGTAATCGGTGCTTACGTGAGCCCCCAGAGAGGAAAGAGAGAGAGGAAGGGCGTCGATGTCACGGGTCACTGCTCTTAGATGCTGTTAGCTGTGAAGGGGAGGAACAGTGCAAGTGAGACTTAAGGTATTTCACTGAGTACACAATTGTTCATGAACTTCTTTCATTTTTTGACTGCCAGTTAATACAAGGTGAATCATCAAATAAGTTTTAAACCATTCATAAGCTTGCAATTAATATGGTTACCTGATGAAAAAACAGTTTGAACTGGTCAGAAAGTACCAGAAAGTACTCACATACTAGAGTTACAATGAATTTAGGAAATTTGGTCATAAGGTGAAATGTGTTATGAACACATAATTTTTTAAGCCTCTGAGTATGGTTATTAAAGAATAGTCCAAAAAACATATTTTCTAGTCAATAAAATTAACTTTAGAATACTTACACTGGAAAATATGAAATTTACTTTATCTATATTGGGTAAGACTAAAATATAATTGATAAAACTAAAAATTAAAGTATCATAAAATATTGATCAACAATCAAAACTGGATTATTTGAAAGCCTTCCCTCTGAGCCTGCAATTATTATAAATGATTAGTTTGCTCTTAACAGTATATTAGCATTTATTTGAGATTCAAACTAACAATAACATTTAAAAATAGTCTCCAAAATAAACCCTTCTTGATACACTAGTATAAAAAAATGAAGTTTCTGTTAAGCACATGACATTACATAATCAATTTGATAAAAATATATAATGCTAAGATTATCACTGTAAATTATCTTGTTAAAAGTATTTTAGATGAGATTACTTTTAATGCACTCATGAAAATTAAACCCTTAAAACTACAGGGATTTATAAATCCTTGAATGTATGAACTTAATTACTAAACTGATAAAAATTTTCATCCATTTTTAGTTGTAATATTGCATGTATGTGAATGAACTGTTATGTGTGATGCAAGCATCAAATAAGGCACACAGCTAAGGCATGTCCAAAGGAAGATAAGATTTGTTTGGATTTTTAACCCAAAGGGTTAGTCACCCAGGATAACCCAAGAAAGTCAGCGTGTCATTGAGGACGTCTGTCTTATTTCTATTGGGGTCCTTCAATCTTGACCCACATGAGATGACTAACACCCAGGTGCCTACTTACTGTACTTCCAAATAACAGGGACAGCAGGTGTAAGCAAACATACCCAACGTTTCCACTCATACCGGGGAATGAACCATGGACACTCAGTATGTGAGGTGAGAGTACTGTCTACCAAGCCACACGATAAGTGAAACACATTAAATGATAGACAATGTATATGTAGAATATAAATGATAGACAATGTATGTGTAGAATATAAATGATAGACAATGTATGTGTAGAATATAAATGATAGACAATGTACAGTGGTACCTCGACTTACGATATTAATCCGTCAGAGAGGGCATATTTTAAGGCGAAACAATCGTTACACGAATCAATTTTCCCCATAAGAAATAATGGAAATAAATTTAATCCATCCAAGACTTCCAAAAGTAGTTAAATAAAATATTTTTTAGAACTTTTTGACATTAAATAATACACAATTTAATGAATAATACCTAAATACACATGTAAATATTGTACAATAACATGTCACTTACATTTATTGAAGAGTTGTTGATGTGTGGAGGACGGGAGGAGGGGAGGAGGGGAGAAGGTGGAGTAGTATGCTAGTGTTTGGAAGGGGAATCCCCTTCCATTAACACTGCAGGTACCAAGTTCTCTTTGGGGTTACTGGCCTTTTTCTTTGAATGCTACACTCCCTGCATGAATGCTACACTCCCTGCATGCTTACTACACTCTCTGCATCCTTGCTACACTCCCTGCATCCTTGCTACACTCCCTGCATCCTTGCTACACTCCCTGCATCCTTGCTACACTCCCTGCATCCTTGCTACACTCCCTGCATCCTTGCTACACTCCCTGCATCCTTGCTACACTCCCTGCATCCTTGCTACACTCCCTGCATCCTTGCTACACTCCCTGCATCCTTGCTACACTCCCTGCATCCTTGCTACACTCCCTGCATCCTTGCTACACTCCCTGCATCCTTGCTACACTCCCTGCATCCTTGCTACACTCCCTGCATCCTTGCTACACTCCCTGCATCCTTGCTACACTCCCTGCATCCTTGCTACACCCCTGCATCCTTGCTACACTCCCTGCATCCTTGCTACACTCCCTGCATCCTTGCTACACTCCCTGCATCCTTGCTACACTCCCTGCATCCTTGCTACACTCCCTGCATCCTTGCTACACTCCCTGCATCCCTGCTACACTCCCTGCATCCTTGCTACACTCCCTGCATCCCTGCTACACTCCCTGCATGCCTGCTACACTCCCTGCATGCCTGCTACACTCCCTGCATCCCTGCTACACTCTCTGCATCTTTGCTACACTCCCAGCATGTCTGCTACACTCCCTGCATGCCTGCTACACTCCCTGCATAAATGCTACACTCCCTGCATGAATGCTTCACTCCCTGCACATTCTTTACCACAGGCTTGGCACTAGGAGCTTTCTTGGGGCCCATGGTGGCTTATTTAGCAGTTGCAAGCACTAAAAACAGTGGAATAATGACAATATACTGGTATGAATGCGTGGGTGTGGGTGGGTGGTCGCTCTCACTTGTAAACAATAGCACACTGACGCTCCCTGGAGTGCGCGCTCAGCTGGGCGCCAAGCGGACACGTCCGGTACGAATGTCGTTACACGAAGCAAACATCGTAAATTGCAATCAAATTTTTTACGTTATAAATATCGGTACTCGAAAATAACGTAAGATGATAGCATCGTAACACGGGGTATGACTGTATGTGTAGAATATAAATGATAGACAATGTATGTGTAGAATATAAATGATAGACAATGTATGTGTAGAATATAAATGATAGACAATGTATGTGTAAAATATAAATAATAGACAATGTATGTGTAGAATATAAATGACAGACAATGTATGTGTAGAATATAAATAACAGACAATGTATGTGTAGAATATAAACAATAGACAATGTATGTGTAGAATATAAATACCCATCAAGTATAAACACAGATGACAATTTTTTTTCCCTATATTATAATAATTAACCTTAAATTTGTAAGACTTGTAATTTGTAAGATCCAGTTTTACTGTAAAATGTTTTTACTGAAAGATATCTTGTGATAACCTTAATTATTTCTAAACTGAAAACTAACAAAAGGATTTCTGTAAAAATATGTTCAATTGATTTCTCACACCCAAATCTCTATCTTTTTGGACATACATTCTTATGAAAGTCATTATTAATCAAATTAGAGCAATATTTAGATTGTCAGCTTGATAAAGTGATGAGAAATTTTTTATTTGATGGAGGAGATGCCTTCTAGTGCTTCACTGCACTTGATACTCCATAGTCTTGGATAAGATTCCATGGAAAAATGAGAATCTACATAGGGATGAGTATCATGAATATGTGTTTATCACTTCAATCTATGTAGAGGAAAAGAAACAAATACTATATGGGAATTGAAACAAATATAAATGTAGGAGAAGTAAAGGGCTGAATGTGGTGGAATGAAACAGATACAGTATAGAAGATTAAGGATCTTTAGTCTTCATAACAATCACAGGGAATTATGCAGGAGGACCTGGGATACTCTTAAAAGAGAGGAGAAAGGAGGAGTTGTAGGAACTCTAGAAGCAGTGGGAGAAGATTGGGCAGATTATGGTATGTGGATAAGGAAGCAGAGAGAAGAAGGATGTAAGGATGTGGAATCTTGGCGAGTTAAGGAAGGAGCCAAAGAAGTGAAATCTTGAGTAGAGGAATGAGACAAAGGTGGCAACACCTAAGAAATAAAGGAGGGAGGTCCTAGATGAACCTCCAATGCCTTTATTCCAGTATGTAGTGGGGAAAAAATTGTGTAGCTAGAGTGTGTGATACAGAAGATGGAATTAAGAAGGATACACAATTATTATCATAATCAAAAGAAGCACTAAACCCACGAGGGTCAGGCTACACAAGAATATGTAAATGTTGGCAAACAGCCAATTTGAGGAAGACAAATTATGACATGGCTATATGACATGCTCTTTACCTTTAGGAAATAGATATATTTATTAAAAAACAAGGGAACACAATTAGAATAAAAAGAATAAGCTCTAGAATAATAACAACTGCTTTAGGACTGATTGTAATGGGTTCAAACTCTGCCCATTACCTGAGAACATTGAACAGCTAGCAAAAGTGAATATTATGGGTAAGGTCTGCGCAGAGAATTCTACATGCAGCTGGCAATGCTTTCTTGGATGGCCAAAGTGCCATTGATCTTCTAAATAGAATGTGTAGTTTGGCAATGTTGTTCAGATATTTCCGTCTACAACGAAGACAGATTTTATATATTCATGGAAAGCACTAAGTCCATAAGGCAGAGGTGAAGGAGATGGTGGGAGTGTGGGGACACAGGGGCAAAAGAAATGAGGGTGCTGAAGGAAGGATATCAGCTCAAAGAAGGGTGGTCACAGTTGATGTAACAATCTGGTGTTAGTTAAGAAATTATAGTGTGTGCCTGAAGCAATAGAAGGGGAGCCAGAGTGAAAGGTGGGCAAAGCAAACATTTCATAGGGCCAAAAGTGTCTGACTTTGATCAAGATATGTTGGATCTTCAGGAAGGTCTGACCATCCTTGCAGTAATGGAGGAAGGATGTCCAAGAGGACAACTGTGGTTTGATACAAAAGTTTGTTGGTTACAAATGAGAGTTAACAATGCTTCCAGCAGTCTCACAAGAGGAGGATAAATAGCAATACAGTATCAACTTTAATGATGGGCTGAGCTTAAAGTTCCGGTTCACAGTATATTTTGTAAAATTTATTTTCCCTAACATTACATAGTTTTACATTATATAATGTTAAATAATACATAGAAAAGACAATAATTATGCAATGCATTTCAGGCAGACTTAAATTAAACATACATTAAAGTCATAGAATAGGTATATTTCACGAAAGTTCATGAAAATTAAGTGAAGTTACATTGAGTTAGGAGAATTAAGTGCAATGACTATTCTATGTAAAATCTCTTGATTGTTACAACAGTTATGTCAGAATGAAAGGACTGTAACATGAGGCACCATTTATGGGTGTAGAAGAATAGTGGAGACAAGAGGTACATGAGGATGGATATTGGATGAATACTCAATAGAAAGGTTTCAAAGATGTGTTTGACATATATCTACTGCTACCGTGAATCACATTAGGATAAAGAGGTATTTTTTTTTACAATGGTTTTGAAGCAGATGGAAGAGAAGGAACCTCTGAAATCTTCTGGTAAAGTGTTTCAGATTTTAGAACTTGTTATGAGTAGAGTTTTTACTCGGGTTGAGATGGACACAGGACATTAATGAGGGATTTGTTTCATGTATTATGCCTATGAGCTCTGTTGTAGTACTCTAGAAAAGAGCTTCGGAGCAGGATTTATATTCGTATTGTTTATTCTTCATAAACAGAATGCACAGTAGTATGCTTGAATGTTTTATATGTCAAATAAGTTTAAACTCTAGAAGAGTGAAGTGTATGTTGCCTAGCACTTGCTTGAGTGATCAATCATACCTGGAGTATACCTGGAGAGGGTTCCGGGGGTCAACACCCTCACGGCCCGGTCTGTGACCAGGCCTCATGGTGGATCAGGGCCTGATCAACCAGTCTGTTACTGTTGGCAGCACACAAACCAACGTACGAACCACAGCCCGGCTGGTCAGGTACTGACTCTAGGTGCTTGTCCAGTGCCTGCTTGAAGACAGCCAGGGGTCTATTGGTAATCCCCCTTATGTATGCTGGGAGGCAGTTGAACAGTCTTGGGGCCCTGACACTTATTGTATTGTCTCTTATCGTGCTACTGGCACCCCTGCTTTTCATTGGAGGGATGTTGCATCGTCTGCCGAGTCTTTTGCTTTCATAGAGAGTAATTTTCATGTGCAAGTTTGGTACTAATCCCTCTAGGATTTTCCAAGTGTATATGATCATGTATCTCTCCCGCCTGCATTCTAGGGAGTACAGGTTTAGGAACTTCAAGCATTCTCAGTAACTGAGGTGTTTTATCACAGTTATGTGTGCCGTGAAGGTTCTCTGTACATTTTCTAGGTCAGCAATTTCACCTGCCTTGAAAGGTGCCGTTAGTTTGCAGCAATATTATAATAATAATAATAATAATTTTTATTTCAATGCATGTTACAAGTGTACAATGTTATTGGTAGTTACAATTATAAAACAATTATAAAACTGTAATGCAAGGAGAGCCACTGGCATGCCATGGCATTAGGGGCAGTTTATTCTAGAGACTTATTCACTAAGTACTTAATGCTAAAGAAATTGATTGAGTTTATTCTAGTTCTGTATTATTTAAATTATTAAATGGTTATACATACTATTAAAAGACAATACAAGAGAAATTGGTTGAGTTTAATCTAGTTGTAGAATTTATTTCAAATTACAGTATGTTGATGCTATACTAGTATAATAACAATACTAGAAATAGTTTTTAGAGTTTCATCTAGGTATATATTTTATTTCAAATTAAGAAAATGATGATACTATAAGATATTAAATGACAATATGATGATATGAAATTGCAACAAGTGTTAAGGAGGATGAACATATCAAATTGAGATCTTCTTAAGTAAAATAATATTGGGTTTGGAAGTTTGTTACAGTATGAGTATTTAGTATAGGGTGAGTAGGTGATTTTTGAGAAGAGTCTTGAATTGATTTTCCGACAAGGTTAACTTGATATTTACCTAGATAGAAAAGCGACCTGAAGAGTGCCATCATGGGCTTGGTATCCCTAGTTTTGAAGGTTCTCATTATCCATCCTGTCATTTTTCTAGCAGATGTGATTGATACAATGTTATGGTCTTTGAAGGTGAGATCTTCCGACATGATCACTCCCAGGTCTTTTACATAAGTTTTTCTCTCTACTGTCTGATTGGAATTTGTTTTATACTCCGATGTTATTTTAATTTCCTCATGTTTTCCATATCGGAGTAATTGAAATTTCTCATCATTGAATTTCATATTGTTTTCTGTGGCCCATTTAAATATTTGGTTGATGTCTGCCTGGAGTCTTGCGGTGTCTTCAATGGAGGACACTGTCATGCAAATTTGGGTGTCATCTGCAAAAGAAGACACGGCGCTGTGGCTAATATCCCTGTCTATGTCAGATATGAAGATGAGGAACAAGATGGGAGCGAGTACTGTGCCATGAGGAACAGAGCTTTTCACCGTAGCCGCCTCAGACTTTACTCTGTTTACTACTACTCTTTGTGTTCTATTTGTTAGGAAATTATAGATCCATCTACCAACTTTTCAGGTTATTCCTTTATCACATATTTTGTGTGCTATTACACCATGGTCACACTCGTCAGCAGCTTTTTTGAATTATGTATTATTGACTTCAGGTGATTTGCCATAGTAGATCCCCAGGAACAAATACTACAGGTGAGGTATGGATAGATTAGAGTAGTGCAGAATAAGAAATGCTGCTTGAGGCACAAAGTAATGTATCCTAGAATGGATGCCTACTGTTTTGCAGACCTTTGATATATGCTGGATATGAGTGTTAAATTTTAAACTGTTGTCAATGTGCAGACCTAAGAATTTTCCCTCATCTTGTCTTATACAGTACAGTATATTCAATATTAAAAATGATTCTATTGATTGTTATCCAAGTAGATATCTGTACGAGCTCATCACTGTTGTTCAGGACAACTGGATATGAATGGGAGATAACAAAAGTTGTGTTATCTGCAAACAGAACTGGTTTAATTTTCTGAGATGCATTAGGAAGGTCATCGATACAGATGAGGAATAAAGAGGGGCAAGGACACAGCTCTGAGGCACCCCTATGTTGATAGGTCAAATTGATGAGGTTGTGTCATCAATGGAGACGTTAACATCTGACATTAAGGTAGTATGTGAAAGTATGATCTCTGATACTATTATGTTCTAATTTAAGAAGCAGGATGTAGTAATCTACTCTATCGAAAGCTTTCCTCAGGTCAATGAAGACCCATCGGATTTTTGCTATTTTCAAAAGATGAATAAATTAAGTCAAGCAGTTTGATTATTACATCATTTGTACTTTTTTCCTGGAAATCAAACTGGCTGGGGTTACGTATATTGTCAAAGGCTAACGAGAGGTAAACTCATTTGCAATTTAGTTTTTCAAAAATTTTAGAAAATAAAGGCAAGCTTGATATTGGCCTGTACAGTGGACCCTCGGTTTTCATTCACCTAAAAACTTGAAGAATTATGTAAGTGTATTTTCGTAAGTGCTTTTGTAAGTGTATTTATGGGGGGTCTCAAATGACTAATCTAATTTACATTTGTCCTTATGGGAACAAATTCGTTCGGTAACGGCCCTCAAACAGCATTCTGGAAAGAATTTTCGACGAAAACCGAGGGTCCACTGTAGTTGCTTATATCTGCTGGGTAACCCTCACTTTTTTAACCCTTTTTAATTAAGTATGGTTGGGAAAGTTATATTTCTATAGATTTATTGAATAATTTTGCAATGGTAAGTGATAGCACGTGAACTTTCTTACGTATTAATGGCGATATATTAGCTAGGTTTCCTGCTTTGTTTTTCAGTGAATTTATTATCTATGTTGTAACCTTAACAGGATTAGCTTGGGAACCTTCCAGTAAAGTAATAGATAAGCTTGGTTAGTGCCATCAGTAAATGGATGCTGATGGATAATTGTAGGAGGAAAGTAAACTATAGGAGGGCCCTGTTTTATGGCGCTTCACTTTATGGTGATTTACTAATACGGACATTTCAAATTACAGTGGACCCCCGGAAATCGAACAGCTCCCAACTCGAACTATTACGTAAGTGTATTTTTGTAAGTGCTTCTGTAAGTGTATTTTTGGTGGTCTGAAATGGACTAATCTAATTTACATTTGTCCTTATGGGAACAAATTCGTTCGGAAACGGCACTAGAACAGCATTCTGGAACGAATTATGTTCGATTTCCAGGGGTCCACTGTATGACCAAAAATCCATTTATACAGCTCCCTGATTTGTTATTACGGTGTTCATGTGCCACTCTGTTTACATCCTACATGAGCTCTGCATCTCTTGATTATGTCTGGAAACTTTTCAAAATTTCAAGTGTTTTAAAGTCATTGCATATACAGTGGACCCCCGAGTTTCGGTCACCTCGGAAATCGTACAATTATGTAAGTGTAATATTGTAAGTGCTATTGTAAGTGCTTTTGTAACTGTATTTTTGGGGTTCTGAAATGGACTAACCTACTTGACATTATTCCTTAACCCTTAAACTGTCCACACGTAGATATACGTTGACCTGCGTACTGCTCTGAATATTTTTTTTTTTTTTTTTTTTTTTAAAATGAAGACCACATTTTTATAAACAGGATAGGCTAAAAAAATTTTTTTTTAGGGCCAGTACTTACCGAGATATAAGCCCGCCAATTTGGTACTGGATGCTCACCTGACAGCAACATCAAGTCCTGCCACTTGCAGAAGTATTGCCGATATACTTTTTTTTCTAGTTTTTATTTTAATTTATATAATTTTTATGTTCTGATAATTACATTTTACAATAGTTCTTATGATTTTATAGCCAATCTTTGTTCTAACACTAATATTATGTACTGAAATAGTACTCAAATAGTCACAATCACACCAACAGGTGAACAGTTTCACCAGCCTTGGTCATTTACTATTGTCTATAAATATATATGAAGTATTTATAGGTCCCAGCAATGTTTTAGACATCCTGGAGTATATATGAAACTCCTTGAAGAATGGTGTGTTGACAAGTGTCAGATAACTCTTGACAGCCCAGTGACATTTGATAAATGTCAGCAGTGCTGGAGGGAACCCTCCCTTTTTCAATGTCTGTCTGTCTGTCTATCTGTTTGTCTGTCTATCTGTCTGTATCTGTCTGTCTGTCTATCTGTCTGTCTGTCTGTTTGTCTAGCTCTGCTTATGTCTGTCTAACTCTGCTGCTTATCTGTCTTTTTGTCTGCCTGTGTGTGTCTTTCCGTCTGCTTGTCTGAGTCTCAGAGTGTGTCTCGTAAGCCAACAGGTATTATACACGATGCAGAAGTGATGATGCGTATTACTAGCCAGTCATGCTTATTTTATGTCTTATATCTACAAGCATTGTATAGCACTTTGCCTGGAATTTTTGGGTTATCCTAGGTAATTTACACTATGTATAATAACTGTACTTATGTGTACATGTGAGAGAGAGACAGAGATATAGGACATATTGATATAGATAGATATATAGACAGACAAAGATATAGACAGACAAAGATATAGACAGACAAACATAAAGACAGACAAAGATATAGACAGACAAAGATTTAGACAGACAAAGATTTAGACAGACAAAGATATAGACAGATAGAGATATAGACAGATAGACAGGTATAGACAGATAGACAGGTATAGACAGATAGAGAGACAGCCAGAGACAGCCAAAGCCAGCCAGCCTGCCGAATACATAAGAACATAAGAAAGAAGGAACACTGCAGCAGGCCTACTGGCCCATGCAAGGAAGGTCCATGTCACCCCCAGCTTAGACCCACCCACAGCCACTCATGTATTTATCTAACCTATTTTTACTTTCCTCTTAAAAGGGGAGTGTTAATGCGACATGACATCATTGAATCCCTGGTGTTTGCCACACTATTTGCTCTGGCTGGCACTCAATTGAACTGGTGCTCCCACAAGGTACTAAGTAGTCCCAGATTTTTTTAATACTGCGCACACTGAGGGCGCAGACCCATTCTCTCATGTCTAGGCGACTCAGGCCTATCGCACTAAATTTGAAGGAATGAAAAATACATGTATGGAAGAGGGTAAGGTACCTAGGGACTGGCAGAGAGCGTGTATTGTTCCTTTGTATAAAGGCAAAGGGGACAAAAGAGAGTGCAAAAATTATAGAGGAACAAGTCTGTTGAGCATACCAGGTAAAGTGTATGGTAGAGTTATTATTGAAAGAATTAAGTGTAAGACGGAGAGCAGAATAGCAGATGAACAAGGTGGCTTTAGGAAAGGTAGGGGGTGTGTAGACCAAGTGTTTGCAGTAAAACATATAGGTGAACAGTATTTGGATAAGGGTAAAGAGGTTTTTGTGGCATTTATGGATTTGGAAAAGGCGTATGATAGGGTAGATAGGGGGGCAATGTGGCAGATGTTGCAGGTGTATGGAATAGGAGGTAAGTTACTGAAAGCAGTGAAGAGCTTTTATGAGGATAGTGAAGCTCAGGTTAGAGTGTGTAGGAGAGAGGGAGATTATTTCTCGGTAAAAGTAGGCCTTAGACAGGGATGTGTGATGTCACCGTGGTTGTTCAATATATTTATAGATGGGGTTGTAAGAGAAGTGAATGCGAGGGTCTTGGCAAGAGGTGTGGGGTTAAAAGACAAAGAATCAAATACAAAGTGGGAGTTGTCACAGTTGCTTTTTGCTGATGACACTGTGCTTTTGGGAGATTCTGAAGAGAAGTTGCAGAGGTTGGTGGATGAATTTGGTAAGGTATGTAAAATAAGAAAATTGAAAGTGAATATAGGAAAGAGTAAGGTGATGAGGATAACAAAAAGATTAGGTGATGAAAGATTGGATATCAGATTGGAGGGAGAGAGTATGGAGGAAGTGAATGTATTCAGATATTTGGGAGTGGACATGTCAGCAGATGGGTCTATGAAGGATGAGGTGAATCATAGAATTGATGAGGGGAAAAGGGTGAGTGGTGCACTTCGGAGTCTGTGGAGACAAAGAACTTTGTCCATGGAAGTTAAGAGGGGAATGTATGAGAGTATAGTTATACCAACACTCTTATATGCGTGTGAAGCATGGGTGATGAATGTCACAACGAGGAGAAGGCTGGAGGCAGTGGAGATGTCATGTCTGAGGTCAATGTGTGGTGTGAATATAATGCAGAGAATTCGGAGTTTGGAAATTAGGAGGAGGTGCGGGATTACCAAAACTATTATCGAGAGGGCTGATGAGGGTTGTTGAGGTGGTTTGGACATGTAGAGAGAATGGAACGAAACAGAATGACTTCGAGAGTGTATAAATCTGTAGTGGAGGGAAGGCGGGGTAGGGGTCGGCCTAGGAAAGGTTGGAGGGAGGGGGTAAAAGAGGTTTTGTGTGCGAGGGGCTTGGATTTCCAGCAAGCATGCGTGTGCGTATTTGATAGGACACCCAAAAATATTCACAAAAAATTAATTTTGTAAAGATTAACTATACTTTTACATACACAAAACAATTATAAATACTATATAGTAAAGTAATAAATTTATAATTAAACATTTAAAATAACATTTACTTACCTTTATTGAAGAGACTTGCTGGCATCTGGAAGATAGGGAGGAGGACAGTGGGAGGGCTTAGTGTTTGGAAGGGGAATCATCCTCCAAAAGGACTTCAGGTAACAAGTCCCTCTCTGGGGTTACTTCCCTTCTTTGTCTTTTAATGTCACTAGGACCAGCTTGAGAGTCACTGGACCCCTGTCTCGAAAAATAACTGTCAAGAGTCCTCTGTTTCTGGCGCCTCTTTAAGATGTCCCTAAAATGGGACAGTGTTTTGTCACTGAACATGTTGCAGATATGGCTTGTTTCAGCTTGCTCAGGGTGAAATTGTTCAACGAAACTTTGCACCTCATTCATTGAACAAATTTCCTTAATCTCTGAAGAAGGCACCTCCAGTCTATCTTCCTCCTCCTCATATTTTTCTACTAGTATCTCCTTCTTCAGTTCAATGGTGTTCCTCACTTTCTTTACCACAGGGGTGCCACTAGGAAACTTCTTTGGACCCATGGAGACTTATTTCACAGTGACAATCACTAAACCAGCAATAAACACAATAAATTTATTGTGAAATGTTTGAATGAGCGTGCTGGGTAATGTTCTCTCAATGGACTCATGATGCCTGCGCGGCGAGGTGGACAGGTCGGGGAAATGACCGGTTGGCGGGGAAAAAAAATTGAACCGAAAAAAGCAATCGAAACTCGAACTGACCAATACTCAGACCGACTGAACCTCGGGGGTCCACTGTATATGCATTTTATCACTCTAGGGTGCTTTAAATGTCGTAGTATATTACGTGTGGGTGGGGTGTCCTGGCTGGCTATCATACCTCCTACACCTGACTTCCTACAAATAAATACTACTCACCTCTCACCCTTCATTAAGACCAGAAATACTTTAAGGTAAGTAATGAGTGCACTGTGTATGCATTTTATCACTCTGGGGCGCTTTAAATGTCGTAGTATATTACGTGTGGGTGGGGTGTCCTCGCTGGCTACCATACCTCCCACACCTGACTTCTTACAATAAATACTACTCACCTCTCACCCTACATTAAGACTACAAATATTTTAAGGTAAGTACGTAATGAGTGTACCGTGAATGCATTTTACTCTTTACTGTTTTTAATGCCTAGTTCTATTGCCAACTTAATATATTCAAATTCAAATTCAAATTCTTTATTTCATGTAATACAAGGTGGGGGGTACTTATAGTTATACATTAAAGTTGATATTACAAGATGGCCAATAATATGCCTAGGTATGCCTAGGCTTTTCAGGCAGTCTTATGATAGGTCTTACTCAATAGCTATACAATGAATATACAGATTGTAAGGTTAGGTTAGGTTTACAAAATTTAGGTACTGGAATTTAAACATTGTGAATTTAACAATTAGTATAAGAAGTTAGCAATTAGTTTATATATTAATGATAAAGGTGATATATTGGCATAATATACTTTCTATATTGGAGTATCTTAGGCAAACTTATGACTAGCTTAAGTATTATGAAGCAATAGCTGTATTAGAATTTTGGTTAGAACTGTGCAAATTAACCCTTTGGGGGTCGGTGCCGTACTAGTACGTTTTACGAGCAGGGGTTGGTGCTGTACTAGTACGCCCAAATTCTAGCGGCCTCAATTTAAGCAGAAAACGTCTGGTAGGCATACATATGAAAGAATGGGTCTGTGTGGTCAGTGTGCGCAGTATAAAAAAAATCCTGCAGTACACACTGCATAATGAGAGAAAAAAAACTGACCTTTTTTTTTCGATTAAAACAGCGATTTTGCAGTCGATTTTCGTATGGTTTTTATTGATTTATTCTCGTTTTCTTGGTCTCTTTTGATAGAATGGAAGATATATTACAGCAATAGAGATGATTTTGATTGGTATGACAATGACAAGTACCTTGAAATTGAGCTCAAAGTAGCGAAAATGTTCGATTTTTGACGATGTTCAAGAGTAAACAAATCCCACCATGCCTCCAATACACATCAACTGGCGAGTCTTATATTCATGCACAAGTGCTCTGATATTATTTATACCATTTTTACAATGATGCAGTTGTATACATAACAGTAAATCTTCTATTTTTTGTGAGAATAAAAATTCAAAATGAAAAGCAAAAGTAATGGAACAGGGGCCTGGAGATGTGACTAATGAACAGAGAACATGTTATTTTAGTGCCAGGAATGTCTGCCTTGTTTACTCTGGACCCTATTTTGAAATTAGCATCATTTGAAATTTGTGTGAAATTAGAAAATTGCCATTTTCTGACCACTATTTTGGGTAGATGAAATTGGTAAATAGGCGGTTTCTTGTACTCAATCGATATAAAAAATCGAGTTCTAGCGAAATAGCTATACTTTTAGGAGACTGAAACATTGGAATTTGTCGAAAATAGGGCTCAAAGTGGGCAAAATCACCGATGCGTAAGTGTCATGGCTACCGCTAACTTCGCGAAAGCATAATTCCGTTAGTTTTCGATCAAATTTCATAATTTTGGTGGCGTTATGTTCGGAAAAAGATTCTCTATCATTTCATAAGAAAAAATTAATTTTTTTTTTTCCAAAAAATTTTCGACCCCAGGAACACTTTCCTGAGAAGGCCTGTCGACCCCCAAAGGGTTAAGGGGAATCACAGATATCAATAAGTGTATTTTGCTGTGGTTAGTAATGTGCAAATTAAGGGGAATCACAGATATCAATAAATGTATTTTGCTGTGGATATGTGCAAGATAAAGTAGTTTTCGTATGGTTAACTACCGGTTGGGTGCGTAAGTGAGATAAGATGTTTTTTAACGGTGCTTTTGAAAATGGAGGTTGTGTTAGAGTAAACTTGCTATCTGGCATTTATATGCATTTATAAGAGGAAAAAATGGCATTCTACTATTACGTATCGGTATGGTAGCTGGGCAAGCTACCACACCTGACTTCCTACAATAAATACTACTCACCTCTCACCCTACATTAAGACAACAAATATTTTAAGGTAAGTAATGAGTATACTGTATGTGTATTTTACTTAGTTCTATTGCAAACTTAATATATGATAGTGTAAACATGTTGTGAAACATTTATATGCATTTATAAGTAAAAAAAAAAAGAAAGAAGTGTGATTCACTTTACAGAGGTAGCCTGGAACCTAACCTGCCATATGTGGCGTCCTGCTGTATCTTGCAACATGAATTAATCAAATTATCTATTTGTATGGCCTCTTGTTCTTCCTGTGATAGTGCAAGGAAAGCTTCCTAACCATTGCATATCACGTCTTCCTTTATCCTTGTATCAGTCAGCGAGGGCATGTTTAACGTTTTAACATTGTCCACTGTACTAGTATGGAAGTGTCGACTATGTGCCTGATGTACTAGTATGCACAATTTTCCTAGACCTTGAATTTGCTGCAGGCCATCATTTTTAGGCTTCATCTGTGTTATTTAGGTCACTAGCTACTTTGTGCCTCCTAGGAAAAAATCCAGGCCACATAGGTACATGTAGGTAATATTACCCAGTAAACATTGGCTCACATGGGCTGGCTAACACACCAATCATTCTTGCAGAGAAATGCAGGAAATACTGTTAATTCAGACACCAGTAACATTGAGGAGGGTAATAATGAAGAATTTTTTTGCAGTTTTGAAGAGAACAGCAATGGTAATATGACCAGAAATGAAAGAAATGCCAGACCAACACAATATATAAAAGTGCCATCCACCTCTAGTTGTTACACAACAAAGAAGACGCTGACAGCTCTTTACCCTGGAATTGGATAGTGACTAGAGTGATACAAGTGATGATAGTACAGTGGACCCCCGAGTTTCGTAAACCCCGGAAATCGTGCTTTTATGTAAGTATAATATTGTAAGTGCTTTTGTAAGTGTATTTTTGGGGGTCTGAAATAGACTAACCTAAGTGACATTATTTCTTAAGGACGTAAATTCGTTCGGTAATGGCACTTGAGCAGGCTTCTGGAATGAAGTTTTTACGAAACTCGGGGGTCCACTGTACATGTATGAAGGAGTAAAGAGGAAAATGATGCAGAATATTCACCCAGGAAATGGACACTGGTGCAGTGTCATACTAGGTCTGGTTCTTGGTCATGTACTTTTTACATTATTCTATGGTAACACATCTAAATGAAATAAAGTCAGCTAACAAATGTGAACATATTATAATTGTTGGTGACCTCAACCAACATCTTATACAGAGGAACTTTGATGACCTTCTTGCAGTATTTAACATGATAAACTCTGATGATTTCCCTACTCACATCTCTGGCTCCTCCCTTGACCAAGTAGTGAGTGATCTGGCAGAAGGTATAGTCACTTGTCAACCCCTTGGCAATGTTGGATTATCTGACCACAAGGCTGTCTTTACAACATTGAAGATTCCAACAGAACAAGGTGAAGAATCTACACATACAACCTGACTGTGGGAAAGAAGAAACTGGTCAGCCCTTTGCTCTGAGCTTGCCACCTCCAATTGGAATGCTTTTCTGAAAGGTGATTTCAACAACCAAGTGAATGATTTTGCTGAACACAATCTCCAGCAAGAGCACATCCCTCACTGGCAGTATGTGACAAAGCCTACAGATCAGCCTTGGTTTGGCTTTGTTGTCAAGAGGCTGCTACTGCTAAGTACAGGGGTTGGAGAAGGTATAGGAGGCATTCCACTATCTCTAACAGGAACTTGCACAGTCAAGCCTGTTGACAAATGAGAGAAATTCGAAAGTGGGCCATCTCTAAATGGGAGGCTGATACAAAAAGAAGCTGGCATCAGGAATGGTAGGCTCCAAAACCTGGTGGTTCTTGGTCAAGGACCGACAAGGTTATTTACCTGAGGAAATTATTCCACGTTTATTACACAGGATGGGACCATCTCTACTAGCAGTCAGGCGAAAGCTGACCTCTTTGCTGCCAAGATGCAAGTACTTGATCCAGCAAGGGAACCTCCTTAGCTAGCCATAGGAACTGTTTCAACTACTACAAAGAGTAGTAATCAACAGAGTAAAGTCTGAGGCAGCTACTGTGAAAAGCTCTGTTCCACAAGGCACAGTACTCGCTCCCATCCTGTTTCTCATCCTCATATCAGACACAGTGCCATGTCTTCCTTTGCAGATGACACCCGAATCTGTATGACAGTGTCCACCGTTGAAGACACTGCAAGACTCCAAGCAGACATAAACCAATTCTTTAAATGGGCTGCAGAAAACAATATGAAGTTCAATGATGAGAAATTTCAATTACTCAGATACGGAAAATGTGAGGAATTTAAAATCTCATCGGAGTACAAAACTAATTCCAACCACACAATAGAGCGAAAAACTAATGTCAAAGACCTGGGAGTGATCATGTCAGAGGATCTCACCTTCAAGGACCATAACACCGTAGCAATCACATCTGCTAGAAAAATGACAGGATGGATAATGAGAACCTTCAAAACCAGGGATGCCAAGCCCATGTTGACACTTTACAGATCGCTTGTTCTATCTAGGCTGGAATATTGCTGAACACTAACTGCATCTTTCAAGGCGGGTGAAATTGCTGACCTTGAAAATGTGCAGAGAACCTTCACGGCACGCATAACTGCGATAAACCACCTCAATTACTGGGAACTCTGTACTCTCTAGAATGCAGGCGGGAGAGATACATTATTATATACATGTGGAAAATTCTTGAGAGATTAGTACCAAACTTGCACACGAGAATCACTCCCTACGAAAGCAAAACCTCGGCAGGCGATGTAACATCCCCCCAATGTAAAGCAGGGGTGCCACTAGCACGTTGAGGGACAACACAATAAGTGTCAGGGGCCCAAGATTGTTCAACTGCCTCCCAGCATACATCAGGGGGATTACCAACAAACCCCTGGCTGTCTTCAAGCAGGCACTGGACAGGCACCTTAAGTCAGTACCTGACCAGCCAGGCTGTGGTTCGTACGTTGGACTGCGTGCGGCCAGCAGTAACAGCCTGGTTGATCAGGCTCTGGTCCAACATGAGGCCTGGTCACAGACCGGGCTCCAGGGGCGTTGACCCCTGGAATTCTCTCCAGGTAAACTCCAGGTGACGATAAGGCAGGACAAACTGCGTTTTCTCCTTAAACTGCTGGACCAAGAAAATGCTGTGGGCCCAGATAAGGTGAACCCAGCTATCATCACTTCTTACTCACATCTATCAGCACTGTCTAGCAGTGTAAGTGGCCTTCTCTGTGGAAAGAGGCAAATATAATCCCTCTTTACAAAAAGAAGAGCAGAGCAAAATTCAGCAACTACAGACCAGTGTCACTCCTGTCAATCATTGGCAAAATTCTTGAGACAATAATATCGCAGCAGATGACAGCGTTTTTCAACTACCACTCGCTTCTTTGTGACCATCAACATTGCTTTGGAAAAGGTCACTCTGCTGCTGATCTGCTGTTAAACCTCTCCATTAAGTGACACCAGTCACTGGATGAATTTATGATCAGCTGTTTAGTAGCACTGGACACTGCTGGTGCTTTCGACCGAGTATGGCACCAGGGACTCTTGGCAAAACTGCAAGAACTAGGATTCACCAGCTCTGCACTGTGCCTCTTCAGTGATTACCTTCAAGGTAGATCTCTAAGAGTATTTCTCAATGGGGCAGAGTCAACAAGATACTCTATTGGTGCAAGTGTTCCACAAGGAAGTGTGCTTGGGCCTCTGTTATGGAATATCTATTTCAATGATCTTTAACTCATCCCAGAATCCTATGCATATGCAGATGACTGTACTTAAGAAGTAATGTCAAGTAGGTTAGTCTATTTCAGACCCCCAAAATTACACGTACAAAAGCACTTACAATATTATACTTACATAATTGTACGATTTCCGGGGTGTTCGTAACTCGGGGGTCCACTGTACTTTGACATTTAATTCTCCAAGAGAGGAAATGCCAGCTGCTCTAAGTTACATCAATCACCAGCTTACAGCTTGGGGGAAACAATGGCAGGTAATATTTGCTCCTGAGAAAACACAAATGATGATGGGTTCTAGGCACCACGATGGTAATGCTGGAGCAGTGATAAAAATGAATGGGAGAGCGTTGGTACCTAGGGATGAAGTTGATATCCTTGGGGTGAAATTTGACTCCAAACTATGGAGAACCACAATGTAGATCTTGCAAACAAAGCAGCCAGGAAGCTTACAGCACTTAGACGTATTTTGCATCTGCTTGAGAGCAGATGTTACAAGATTCTGTACAAGGCACAAGTATGCTCACACCTTGAGTGTGCTCCATTTTCTTGGATTGCCTGCCCTCTGTCTCATCTGTGACTTCTTGGCAGAATAGAGAACAGAGCAAGATGACTCATCTCTCGCCTGGACAGATCTATCATTGCAACAGAGACTTCAACACAGGAGGGATGTGGGTGGCCTTATTGTTATGTACAAGGCCAATATTGTCAAAGTACTACACTTAGCTCCACTCTGAGGACAGAGAAAAAATGAGCTTCTACACAACAAGATGGACAGTAAGCAACAACTACATTCTGATTGTGCCCTTCTCCATAACATCACTTTATATGAGATCATTTATTCCTAGTGTATGGAACATGTCTATACAGCATAATGACATCAACGAAATGAAATCAGTTAACCAAATGAAGTTGCTGTCCCACAGATGGCTCCAACTTCATCCTGTTCCCTATCTGTATATCTCTTAACAATAAAAAGGATATCAAATGAGCTGATGTAGGTAATAGCTCTTAACTTACAAATAACGGTAGGAACCCTAAACCTAACCTTGTAAAACCATGTAAACAAAAATGATATGCAGACGACTGTATTCTGACATTTACTTATCCAAGAGAGGAAATGGCAGCTGCTCTAAGTTACATCAATCACCAGCTTAACGCTATATCAACCTGGAGAAAATGGCAGGTCACATTTACTTCTGAAAAAACACAAATGATGATGGTCTTTAGGCACCATGATGGTAATGCTGGATCAGTGATAAGAAAGAAAGGGAGAGTGTTGGTACCCAGGTATGAAGTTGTGAAATTTTATTACAAACTGACTATGAAGAACCACGTAGCAAATCTTGCAAACAAAACAGCCAGGAAGCTTACAGACTTCAATGTATCTCACATTTGCTCTACAGTAGAGGTTACAAGATTCTGTACGAGGCCCAAGTGCATTCACACCTTAACCCTTTGGGGGTCCAAGGGGGGTCTCTGAAACTCGTTCTCAGGGTCCACGAATTTAAAAAAAAAAAAAAATATTTTTTCTTATGGAATGATAGAGAATCTTTTTCCGATCATAACGCCACAAAAATTATGAAATTTGATCGAAAACTAACGGAATTATGCTTTCGCGAAGTTAGCGGTAGCCATGACACTTACGCATCCGCGATTTCGCCGACTTTGAGCCCTATTTTCGGCACATTCCAATGTTTGAGTCTACTAAAATTATAGCTATTTCGCTAGAACTTTATTTTTTCTATCTTTTGAGTACAAGAAACTGCCTATTTACCAATTTCAACTACCCAAAATAGTGGTCAGAAAATGGCAATTTGGCCAATTTCACACAAATTTCAAACGATGCCAATCTCAAAATAGGATCCATAATAAACAAGACAGACATTCCTGGCACTAAAATAACCTCTTCTCTGTTCATTAGTCATGTCTCCAGGCCCCTCTTACATTACTTTTGCTTTCCATTTTGAATTTTTATTCTCACAAAAAAATAGAAGATTTATTGTTATGTATACAACTGCATCATTGTAAAAATGGTATAAATAATATCAGAGCACTTGTGCAAGAATATTAGACTCTCCAGTTGATGTGTATTGGACGCATGGTGTGATTTGTTTTGTCTTGAACATCGTCAAAAATCGAACAGTTTTGCTACTTTGAGCTCAATTTCAAGGTACTTGTTATTGTCAAACCAATCAAAATCATCTCTATTTCTGTAATATATCTTCCATTCTATCAAATGAGAACAAGAAAACGAGAATACAACAATAAATACCATACGAAAATAGACTGCAAAGTCGCTGTTTTAAACGAAAAACACGGTCAGAGTTTTTTTTTCCTCATTATGCACTGTGTGGTGCAGGAATTTTTTTATACTGCGCACACTGACTCCACAGACCCATTCTATCACATCTAGGCCTAACAGCCTGTTTCTGCTTGATTTGAGGGCGCTAGAATTTAGGCGTACTAGTACGTCAATAACCCCAGTGCGTAAGACGTACTAGTACGACCAAAACCCCGAAAGGGTTAATTGTGCTCCACTTTCTTGGAGTACCTGCCCCATCTCATTTACGCGTCCCATGGCTCAGTTGGCAATCCTGTCGCCTGACACACTGAGTGTATATGGTTCAATCTCTGGCATGGGTGGAAATATTGGACATGTTTCCTTACACCTGCTGTCCCTGTTCACCTAGCAGTAAGTAGGTACCTGAGAATTAGTTTACTGGTGTAGGTCATATCTTGGAGGTGAAGATTAAAGGATCCTAATGGAAGTAAGTCAGACACTGACTTTCTTGGGTTATCCTGGGTGACTAACCCTCTGGGATAAAAATAAGAAAAAATCTTATCTTATGGCTTCTTGACAGAATAAAGAACAGACCAAGATGACTCATCTCTTGCCTGGACCCAGCCTGGACAGATCTGTCATTTCAGCAGAACCTCGAACACTTGAGGGAAGTGGGTAGCCTAACTGTTGTGTACAAGGCCAATACTGTCATGGTATGAACTGGCTCCACTCCATGAACAGCAAGAAGTGAGCTTCTACAAAACAAGATGGGCAGCAAGCAGCAATTACACTCTGTACTCTTCTCAGAAAATAACTTCATCTGAGATAATTTATTCTTAAGTTGAAATGAGTCTGGAACATGTTTGTACAGCATAATGACATCAACGAAATAAAGTCTGTTGACCAAATGAAATCACTGTCCCACATATGGCTACAAGTTCATCCTGTTCCCTATCTGCAAATCTCTTAATAATAAAAAGGCTTTCAAATGAGCTGAAGTTGATAAAAGCTCTTAACTTGCAAATAAAGGTAGGAACCCTTAACCTAACCCTATAAAACCATTGTGTTAAAAAAAAGAGAAGAGAGGGGAAAAGCCAAGGTAGAGAAAAGAAAGCAAAGCAAGGAAGAAGAGAAGAAAATGAAACAGAAGATAGAAGGAAGAGAGAAAAAGAGAGGAGACAAAAGGAGAGGAGAAAAGCAACAGGAAAGAAAAGTAAAAGAAGAAAAAAGACAAGAAAGAAAAGAGAAGAAAGGAGAGAGCAGAGAAGACAGGAGAGATGAGGCACATTTTGTAAGTGATATATCACTAAAACAGGTGTTATATGTTAAAAGAATGATAGCTTCAACACAGGTGTTAGATGCTAAAGAATGATAGCTTTAACACAGGTGTTAGATACTACAAGACTAATAGTAGCTTCCATACAGGTGGTAGATACAATAAGAATGATAAACTTCCATACAGGTGTTAGATGCTACAAGAATGACAGTTTCAACACAGGTGTTAGATGCTAAAGAATGATAGCTATAACACAGGTGTTAGATGCTAAAGAATGATAGCTTTAACACAGGTGTTAGATACTACAAGAACGATAGCTTCCACACAAGTGTTAAATACTACAAGACTAATAGTAGCTTCCATACAGGTGGTAGATACAATAAGAATGATAAACTTCCATACAGGTGTTAGATGCTACAAGAATGACAGTTTCAACACAGGTGTTAGATGCTAAAGAATGATAGCTATAACACAGGTGTTAGATACTACAAGAATGATAATTTCAACACAGGTGTTAGATGCTGAAGAATGACAGCTTCCACACAGGCATTAGATACTACAAGAATTATATATATATGTATATTTTTTTTATTAACACATTGGCCGTTTCCCACCAAGGCAGGGTGGCCCAAAAAAGAAAAACTTTCATCATCATTCACTCCATCACTGTCTTGCCAGAGGCATGCTTACACTACAGTTATAAAACTGCAACATTTAACATCCCTCCTTCAGAGTGCAAGCACTGTACTTCCCATCTCCAGGACTCAAGTCCGGCCTGCCGGACTTCACTCCTATCTAATACGCTCATGCATGCTTGCTGGAAGTCCAAGCTCCTCGCATACAAAACCTCCTTTACCCCCTCCCTCCAACCTTTCCTAGGCCGACCCCTACACTCTCGAAGTTATTCTACTTTGTTCCATCCTCTCTACATGTAGAGAAGAATTATATATATACAGTGGACCCTCGGTTTTCGTTCACCTCCAAACTTGAACAATTATGTAAGTGTATTTTTGTAAGTGCTTTTGTAAGTGTAGGGGTCAGAAACGACTAATCTAATTTACATTTGTCCTTATGGGAACAAATTCGTTCGGTAATGGCACTCAAACAGCATTCTGGAAAGAATTTTCAACGAAAACCGAGGGTCCACTGTATATATATACAAAGGACACTCGGTTTTTGTTGAAAATTATTTCCAGAATGCTGTTCTGCTACGTTTATATACTATGGACGTGTGGTAGCCGGGTGAAGGGAAAACATTATGCTTTCTCTGGTTCAGCATCAGAGAAAATGTGTATGAATCTGCGTTGGCCCAGTCACTTCCCTTAATACATAATGCATGAATTATTCATTACTTCTCCCTTTGTTTATGATGGCATCTAAAGTTAGTTGTTAGAAAGGATTAAACTCAGTGAACATGGTATGTCGATGGTAATAATATGGCTCTGGGCCACAATAAATATCGTGTAGTTATGTAGGTAGGTGTAGGTATGTAGCCCAGGCAGACTACATACCTACATTATTATAATAATAATTAAGGGGGAAGCGCTAAACCCATAGGATTATACAGCACCTGTGGGGGGAGGCGGAAGGTATTCAGGATTAATTCAGGGAACTGGAGCACAGATCCAATTCCCTAGATCAAGAGCCCCTCACCAGCATCAAGGAATCTTCCTTGAGGGGTACATACCTACATCTACCAGTTACATACACTGTGTATGTATTTTACTTTTCATTGTGTTTTTTAATGACTAGTTCTATTACTAACTTAATATAAGTTACAGGGTAACTTATTTACAGTGGACCCCCGAGTTTCGGCCATAATTCATTCCAGAATGCTGTTCAAGTGCCGTTACCAAACAAATTTGTTCCCATAAGGAATAATGTAAATTAGACTAGTCCTTTTAGACCCCCAAATATACACTTACAAAAGCACTTACAAAAATACACTTACATAATTGTTTGAGTTTGGAGCATCACAAACACCAGGGGTCCACTGTATATACAGTGGACCCCCGAGTAACGAACACCCCGGAAATCGTACAATTATATAAGTATAATATTGTAAGTGCTTCTGTAAGTGTATTTTTGGGGGTCTGAAATGGACTAACCTACTTGACATTATTTCTTAAGGGAGTAAATTCGTTCGGTAATGGCACTTGAGCAGGCTTCTGAAATGAATTTTGTTCGTTACTTGGGTTCCACTGTATATATATACAGTGGTACCTCTACTTACGAGCAGCTGCCAACTCGAACAATTATGTAAGTGTATTTTTGTAGGTGCTTTTGTAAGTGCATTTTTGGGGGTCTGAAATGGATTAATCTAATTTTCATCATTTCTTATGGGAAAAAATTCCTTCCGTATCGGCACTTGAATAGCCATCTGGAACAAATTAAGCTCGTAACTCGAGGTACCACTGTATATATATACCACCTCTGGAACTGTCTTGGGGACCCATATCCTCAGAGAAAAGAATAAACTTGCTTCAGGGAAAACTCAAAGTTCTCCCTGAAGCTGTTTGAAAATTTCTCCTACCACCCCCTATATTTTCTATAAACTTTATTTAAAGACAAAATACATTAACAAGAATAAAATATGGAGTAAAACAACATAGATAACAACTCAGAGCTACATTTCAAATACTTCGTCCAGCTCCCCGGCAGTGGGTCGCGTGCCCAGAATGTTGCAGGCATTTCCCCTCTGGATTGCAACACTGAGTCTCTGTAAGAGGAAGCTGGCCTCCCTGTGGTCCTTGGTTTGTATGATGAGTTTTTCACCCACCTCTTTGAGAAATTTAGAGCACACTTGCCTCATGCTCCAAGGGTCTGCGACCCTATTGGGATGAAGATATAGGAAGGGGGAAAGCCTTCATATTTTCGGGTCTTCTGGGTCTCCCTGTGGCTGGCAGCTCCACCCCCTTTGGCTACGGAGTATGGCAAGTAGGTGTCTGCCATTGTGGCAGCACAGGTGTAGTCCCAAACAATCTGCTTACCATCCTTTCAGGGTAGCATAGTGGCTCCATCAGGACGCTTTTGACTTCCATCAGACCTCTGCACTTGGGGTTCCCGTTGAACTGGGCAACGGGCTGTGGCGAGGCTTCTCTTTATGATGTCGTTGACCTCCTCATGTCTAGCATACAGTGGACCCCTGGAAATCGAACATTCCTTGTTCCAGAATGCTGTTCAAGTGCTGTTACCGAATTAATTTATTCCCATAAGGAATAATGTAAATTAGATTAGTCCATTTCAGACCCCCAAAAATACACTTATAATAATAAACTTACATAATAGGTCGAGTTGGGAGGCGTTCGATTTCCGGGGGTCCACTGTACTTCCCTTCTGATGTGTGACACATGAGACCACGAAGTCCGAATTGATCAGCCATCGCCCTGCCGCAAATACACCTATGTTTGGTGAGTATGGGGGTGGCTAGGCAAAGAGCAACACCAATCCGAATGGCCTGTGGGTCGAGTCGAGTGCCCAGGGAAGAATTGGGAACAGCTAGAAGGAAATCTCCTGAGTGTGGTGCCTTCACCGCTAGGAGATGAGCTTTGTCTTTTCCTGAAGTGTTGGTGAGCATTGTGTTGGCAATTTTTTCCATGATTGGTTTGTCCCAGTGGGACTGTGCACTTTGGGAGGAGCTGGTCTACTGGAGGAGTCTGCAAGGGTATCCCACTGCACGGCTGCTTCAATGAACCTGGGGTCTTGAGCTCCCACCACACCTCTTAAGCGTTTGGGGACAATCTTCTTGACTAATCCACAGGAGGCCAAACACAACGACAGAAATGCAGGTAAAGCTACCTGCGTTGCTTTGCGCACCCCTATACCTCCAAGTCCCACTGGAAGGGTTGCCTGCTCCCATTGCCGATCCTCTAGTGACAGATTCAGTGCCTTCTTAACCCTTTCAGGTTCCAGAGGCCAAATTTCAAAGTGTGCACCAGGGTCCAAGAATTTTCAAATTTTTTTTTTGTTATTTTTTCTTATGAAATGGTAGAGAATCTTTTTCTGAAGGTAATAAAATAAAAAGTACGAAATTTGATGGAAAATTTACGAAATTATGCTCTCACGAATTTTGATGCGTCAGCGATATTTACGCATCAGCGATTTTGCTGACTTTGACTCCCATTTTAGGCCAATTACATTATTCCAGTTGACCAAATTCTTAGCTATTTCACTAGTATTACTTCTATTCTATCGAATGAGCACAAGAAATCGCCCAGTCAACTGTTTCAACTACAAAATAAAGTGATCGGAAATTGGTAATTTAGCCAATTTAACACAAAGTTCAAAATATTCCAATTTCAAAATAGGGTGCATAATAAACAGTGCAGGCATTCCTGGCACTAAACTAACATTTCCTCTGTTCATTAGTTACCTTTTCAGTCTTTACAAATGAATTCCATTTAATTTTTTTATTCACATAATGAATTTTTATTCAAACCAAAAAAAATGGAAGATTTACTGTTATGCAATATTGTAATAATTGTATAAATAATATCATCACATTTGTGAACGTATATTAGACTCACCAGCTGGCACGTATTAGATGTGTGAGGTCATCTGTTTACTCCTGAACATCGGCAAAAATTGAACATTTCCGCTATTTTGAGCTCAGTTTCAAGCCATTTCCAGTATTAAAACCAATCAAAATCATCTGTATTTCTGTAATATATCTTCCATTCTATCAAATGATACCAAGAAATCGCAAATACAACTATAAAAAGCATATGAAAAAACACTGCAAAGTCGCTGTTTTAATAAAAAATTACGGTCTCAGTTTTTTTCTCTCATTATGCACTGTGTGCTGCAGGATTTGTTTGATGTGGTGCACACTTACCATCTAGATGTATTCTCTAGGCCCAAATTTACCACTCACAGCTTATCTGAGTGAGCTGAGCTCATGGCGTAGAACTACGGTTTGGACCCTCAACTCAATGCCGTAGAACTACGGCACAGACCCTGAAAGGGCTAAAGGTTGATCTCGGGTGCGTCATACTCGTCAAGTGTTGGGTTGTTAAAAGAGGGTGCGCACCTCAAGAAGTAAGTGAGTCTTGGCATAGTAAGACACCTTGTGAGGAGATACAGGGCATCAAGATCACTTATTCTCTCCTCCATTCTCTTCAGGTCATTCACTTTGTCCTTGAGGACTGTCGATGGCCTGGTGACCCAGCGGTGCTCCCAAGAGGGTACTGTTGGATGGAGTGGTAGTAGAGACTTCCGGGAAGATTGTTCGCACAACATTGATTATTTCCTGGTTCGTTGTGATGATTTCACACTTGGAGGGATTGAGGATGAGTCACCCGTTGTAAGTCCTCTAACAGGGACTCGTCAGTACCTGCCAGAGTGCCATCATCCAGGTACCAGATGTTGAGCTCGCTGTGTAGGCTGGAAGTTAGTTCTCTTACTGCAAAGCAGAAGAGAAGTGGAGCGAGTGGATCACCCTGCTGAACACCCTCTGATGAGGGAATTTCATGTTCACCAAACAAAAGAGTTGAGGGTTTGCTGTAGCCAGCTGAAATGAAGGGAAAAAGACTGGGGAACCGATCCCAAACAGCTGGCAAGACCACATCTCTCTTCACCATATTAAAGGCATGAGCTGCGGCTTCACTGCCTTGAGAGACCCCAAAGCCCAGTTGGTGTGGCTGGAGTAAACTGGCGGCTTCTAGGCGAATGTTTCTTACTGCTGCTTTGGCAACGAGACAGCGAAGGGTGTTACCAACAGCAATTGGTCTGATTCCCCCATCCTTCTTCTTCAGAGCGCATAATGAGGCTCCAAAAAAGAAAGTGTTAATTTCTTCTGGGATTCGCCCAGCCAGGCAGTTGTTGACGAAAGTTGTTAATTCGGTGAGAAGAATTGATGCAGATGCGCCAAGTACTGGATTTACTATCTCTTTGAGGTGTTGTGGTCGAATTCCAGTGTAACCTCAGTGGACCCTCGGTTTTCATTCACCTCCAAACTTGAATAATTATGTAAATGTATTTTTGTAAGAGCTTTTGTAAGTGTATTTTTAAGATTCTGAAACGACTAATCTAATTTACATTTGTCCTTATGGGACCAAATTCGTTCGGTAATGGCACTCAAACAGCATTCTGGAATGAATTTTCAACGAAACCCGAGGGTCCACCGTATGTATATATATACAGTGGACCCTCGGTTATCGGCCGTAATCCATTCCAGGAGCTAGACCTTTAACCGAAATGGCCTTTAACCGAATTAATTTTCCCCATAAGAATTAATGTACATACAATTAATCCGTTCCAGAAAAAAATATTCACAAAAAAATATTTTTTTTAACAATTAAATCAGTATTACATACCTTTATTGAAGACTAATGCTGGCTCCTGGAAGATAGGTAGGAGTTAGTGTTTGGAAGGGGAATCCCCCTCCAAAAGGACTTCATGTAACAAGTCCCACTCTGAAGTTACTTCCCTTCTTTGTCTTTTAATCCCACTAGGACCAGCTTGAGAGTCACTGAACCCCTTTCTAGAAAAATAACTGTCCAGAGTGCTCTGTTTCTGGTGACTCTTTAACATTTTCCTGAAGTGGGACAAGGTTTTGTCATTAAACATGTTGCAGATATGGCTTGTTTCAGATTGGTCAGGCATGATGTAGGTCCTGTTTGGCATTTTCTTCCAAAACAGGACTGTTTTGTCACAGTTAAACACTTGTTGGGGTTTCAGATTTTCACTCTTTATGTAGTCCTGAAATTCCTGCACAAACTTTTCAGCAGCATGTTTGTCTGAACTTGCAGCCTCACCATGCCTTACAACACTGTGTATGCCACTGCGCTTCTTAAATCTCTCAAACCAGCCTTTGCTGGCCCTAAATTCACTACCAGCAGCACTTGTTCCAGGAGTTTTCTTCACAAGATCTTCATGCAACTGCCTTGCCTTCTCACAAATAACAGACTCCACTACACTGTCTCCCACTATTTGTTTTTCTTTAATCCACAATAACAATAACTTTTCCATTTGTTTCATTATTGGTGACCTTTGTTTCGTAAGCACATTTACTCCTTTGGCAACATCAGCATCCTTGATTTGTTCTTTCTTTGACAGGATGGTTGTAATTGATGATTTGTTTTTCCCAAACATCCTGGCAAGTTCCAGCACCCGCATACCACTCTCATATTTCTCAATCACCTCTCTCTTAAATTCCATGGTGTTTCTCACCCTCTTTGCCACAGGAACTTTACTAGGAACTTTCTTGGGAGTCATGGTTACTTATTTCGCAGTTGCACTGTCAAAAACCAATGGAAAACAAGCAAAATGTTTGGATGAATGAGCAGAAGCTTCCTTACACACCGAGAGACACTGCCAAACTGAAGAGCAATCGGCCCCAGCCGGTGGACCGACGCGTCCCATACGGCCGCTAACCGAAATAACGGCCGCTAACCGGGAGCCGTAAAACCGGCCGATAACCGAGGGTTCACTGTATATACATACACACACACACACACACACACACACACATATATATATATATATATATATATATATATATATATATATATATATATATATATATATTATTAACACATCAGCCGATTCCCACCAAGGCAGGGTGGCCCGAAAAAGAAAAACTTTCATCATCATTCACTCCATCACTGTCTTGCCAGAGGGGTGCTTTACACTACAGTTATAAAACTGCAACATTAACACCCCTCCTTCAGAGTGAAAACACTGTACTTCCGATCTCCAGGACTCAAGTCCGGCCTGCCGGTTTCCCTGAATCCCTTCATAAAAGTTAATTGCTCACACTCCAACAGCACGTCAAGTATTCAAAACCATTTGTCTCCATTCACTCCTATCAAATACGTTCACACATTCTTGCTGGAAATCCAAGCCCCTCGCACACAAAACCTCTTTTACCCCCTCCCTTCAACCTTTTCTAGGCCGACCCCTACCCCACCTTCCCTCCACTTCAGATTTATACACTCGATGTCATTCTGTTTCGTTCCATTCTCTCTACATGTCCGAAAAACCTCAACAACCCCTCCTCAGCCCTCTGGATAATAGTTTTGGTAATCCCGCACCCACTCCTAATTTCCATATTCCGAATTCTCTGCATTATATTCACACCACACATTGACCTCAGACATGACATCTCCACTGCCTCCAGCCTTCTCCTCGTTGCAACATTCACCCATGCTTCACACCCATGCTTCACACCCATATAAGAGTGTTGGTATAACTATACTCTCATACATTCCCCTCTTTACTTCCATGGACAAAGTTCTTTGTCTCCACAGACTCCGAAGTGCACCACTCACCCTTTTCCCCTCATCAATTCTCTGATTCACCTCATCCTTCATAGACTACCTTTACACACTCTCCCAAACTCGTCCACTAACCTTTGCAACTTTTCTTTAGAATCTCCCATAAGCACAGTATCATCAGCAAAAAGTAACTGTGTCAACTCAGATTTTACATTTAATTCTCCATAATTTAATCCCACCCCTCTCCCCAACACCCTAGTATTTACTTCTTTTACAACCCCATCTATAAATATATTAAACAACCATGGTGACATTACACATCCCTGTCTAAGACCTACTTTTACCGAAGTAATCTCCTCTCTCCTACACAACCTAACCTGAGCCTCACTATCCTCATAAAACTCTTTACAGCCTTCAGTAACTTACTACTTATTCCATACACTTGCAACATTTGCCACATTGCTCCCCTATCCACTCTATCATATGCCTTTTCTAAATCCATAAATGCAATAAAAACTTCTCTACCTTTATCTAAATACTGTTCACATATATGCTTCAATGTAAACACTTGATCCTTGATCTACACATCCCCTACCCACTCTAAAGCCTCCTTGTTCATCTGCAATCCTACTCTCTGTCTTACCTCTAATTCTTTCAATAATAACCCTGCCATACACTTTACCTGGTATACTCAGTAAACTTATTCCCTATAATTTTTACACTCTCTTTTATCCCCTTCCCTTTATATAAAGGAACTATACATGCTCTCTGCCAATCCCTAGGTACCTTCCCCTCTTTCATACATTTATTAAACAAAAATACCAACCACTCCAGCACTATATCCCCCCCTGCTTTTAACATTTCTGTCATAATTCTGTCAATTCCAGCTGCTTTACCCCCTTTCATTTTACGTAATGCCTCACGCACCTTCCCCACACTCACCTCCTGCTCTTCTTCACTCTTAAATGAAGTTATACCTCCCTGGCCAGTGCATGAAATTACCGCTTCCCTTTTTTCATCGACATTTAAAAGTTCCTCAAAATATTCCCGCCATCTACCCAATACCTCCAGCTCCCCATCTACTAACTCCCCTACTCTGTTTTTAACTGACAAATCCATTCGTTCCCTAGGCTTTCTTAACTTGTTTATCTCATTCCAAAACTTTTTTTTATTTTCCGCAAAATTTCTTGACAGTGCCTCTCCCACTCTTTCATCTGCTCTCCTTTTGCACTCTCTTCACCTTTCTTTTACTTTCCATATACGTACTCTGCTCCTCTTACAACACTTCTGTTTTGTATAAACCTCTCATAAGCTACCTTTTTCTCTTTTATCACACCCTTTACTTCTTCATTCCACCACTCACTCCTCTTTCCTCCTGCACCCACCCTCCTATAGCAACAAACTTGTGCCCCACATTCTAATGCTGCATTTATAAAACTATCCCAACTCTCTTCAACCCCCCCACTACTCATACTTGCACTAGCTCACCTTTCTGCCAATAGTTGCTTATATCTCACCCTAACTTCCTCCTCACTTAGTTTATACACTTTTACCTCTCTCTTACTTGCTGTTGCCATTTTCTTTTTGTCCCATCTACCTTTTACTCTAACTGTAGCTACAACTAAATAATGATCCGATATATCCGTTGCCCCTCAATAAACATGTACAGTGGTACCCCGACTTACGATGCTATCATTTTACGTTATTTTCGATAACCGATATTTATAACGTAAAAAATTTGACTGTGACTTACGATGTTTGCTTCGTGTACTGACATTCGTACCGGACGTGTCTGCTTGGCGCCCAGCTGAGCGCGCACTCCAGGGAGCGTCAGTGCTATTGTTTACAAGCGAGAGCGACCACTCACCCACACCCACGCATTCATACCAGTATATTGTCATTATTCCACTGTTTTTAGTGCTTGCAACTGCTAAATAAGCTACCATGGGTCCAAGGAAAGATCCTAGTGCTAAGCCTGTGGCAAAGAGGAACAGAAATATATGTACGATAGAACTCAAGAAGGAGATAATAGAAAAATATGAAAGTGGAGTGCGTATCAGTGAGCTGGCCAGGCTGTATGGTAAACCCTTTTCTATCGCTACCATTGTGGCCAAGAAAATTCAAGTAAAATCAAGGAAGCTGTTGTTGCAAAAAGGTTCATGTGTGACCACAAAATACAGACCTACAAGTGCTGGAAAATGTGGAAAGGTTGTTGTTGGTGGATCAACGAGAAACAGTTAGCAGGAGATACTGCTCTGGAGGCAATATGTGAAAAAGCAAGGCAGTTGCATGACCCTGTTAAGAAATGCCTGCAACGAGTGATGAAGTGAGCGAATTT
>WNWK01011428.1:0-17500 GCA_009830355.1 Cherax destructor
TATCAAATGTTTGTTTCTAGCGTAATATGTGTGTTCCATTTTAGTTCTCCAGGAAATATCTTTGGTCACAATTATAGCATAGTGTTCTATGGAAATGGAGTGAACAGTAAGTCATGAATGCTTATTATACAGCCTCCTCACTTAGCCACGTACTTGTTTAGTGATTGCTTGGAGTTATGACCAGCTCTCCGACCAATATGTAAACCTAAGTAATGTATATTAGAGCTGATTTCCTCCATTGTTTATTACAATATACAGTGCACTACTGTATAAACATTTAAAAATATACACAAGGACGATTACCAATAGACCCATCTGTCTTCAAGAAGGCGCTGGACAGACACCTAGAGTCAGTACCTGATCAGCCGGGCTGTGGTTTGTACGTCAGTTTATGTGCGGCCAGCAGTAACAGCCTGGTTGATCGGACCCTGATCCACCACGAGGCCTGGTCTCAGACTGGGCCATGGGGGCGCATTGACCCCCGAAACCTCTCTCCAGGTAATGGTGCAAAGCTGACATTAAAAAATTATCAAAAGCCCAGTACAGTATGCTCCTCACTTAATGACCAATTCGCTTACTGCCTATTCTTAGGAATGGAACTCTGTCATTGTGAGGAGCGGCTGTTTTAGTAGGTCGAGGAATTGAATAAGGGCTTTAGTTGTTGCCTATTTATGATTTGTAATTGCTCTGAAAGCTCTTTTTAAATAATTGGTTTGAGGTGGGTTGCCGAAGTTGATCTCCAGGCACAGGTTCCATGAATGAGGCATGGATAAATGATGGAAGGTAAGTAACAGCAGCATAGATTGTAGAACCTAGCAGGTTCAGGAAGTATAGGTCAGTTTCCTCAGCTATCCCTGTGGTAAGTTCAGGAAAAAGTTCAAACTCCTCATAAGTCATCTTGTAGGTCCAAAACCTTGCAAGGGAGATGCCGTAATGCTGGTGAGGGGCTCTTGATTTGAAGTATAGTGGACCCCCGAGTTACAGCCATAATTCGTTCCAGAAGGCTGTTCAAGTGCCATTACCAAACGAATTTGTTCCCATAAGGAATAATGTAAAGTAGGTTAATTCATTTCAAACCCTAAAAATACATTTACAAAAGCACTTACAATAATACACTTACATAATTGTTTGAGTCTTGAGGTGGTCGAAACTCGGTTGTCCACTGTATTAGATTTGTCCTCTCCTTTTTGCATTGAACATGAATGCCTCCCATAACCCAGGAGCTATATGACCACTGTGGTTTTAATTTTCTTGGTAATAATTTCTGTGTTAATATATTTGATATGTTGCTAGTACAGTATTCACTAATTAGTTGTACATTACCTAGAAATAACTATTCTAAACTCAACATTTTGTTTTATACAGGATTGATTTGGTACAATCTCAAATTCGCATCACAGAAGGTATGACACTCCGGAGCTTGGCATGACCCAGGATAAAATTATTCCACAAGGCTGTGCAATTCAGTGTCGTGTAACGACAGAAGATCCTGCCAAGGGTTTCCAACCTGACACTGGTAGATTAGAGGTATGGCTTCAGCATTATTAGTATTATGAACTGTTGTGGTTTGATAGATGATTTTGATAATGTACTATACGGCACAAAACACTTTTTGACATCCCCCGTGTTAGTCTCGCACTATCTATCCAAAAATGCAATGCATATAAAGGGCCCAAAGATCTGAAACTCTTTGCCTAACACAGCAAGAAGTCCCTGCCCACAAATCAATTTAGGACTATACAGTGGTACCTCGGTTTTCGTCGATAATTCATTCCAGAATGCTGTTCGAGCGCCGTTCCGAACAATTTGTTCCCACAAGGACAAATGTAAATTAGATTAGTCCGTTTCAGAACCTCACAATAACTTACATAATTGTTCGAGTTGGGAGCTGTACGAAACCGAGGTACCACTGTATTCAAAAATCATCTCATCTCTCAATAACAACCATACCCTCACTATGCTAAACTCTAACCAAATTTAAAGCAACTTTCCCAAATATTTTATTATCCCTAACTATTAAGCTGTTATTACAAACTTAAAAATGTATGTTTGTATCATAAATTATACTACAGTAAAACTCCGGTTTTCGTCCGGTCCGAATATCGTACATTGGATTTCGACAACTTTTTCAGTGAATTTTACTCCGGGTTTTGTACATCGACTTGAAATCGTCTGTATCAGACGCGTCCGCCCGCCCAGGAGCCGCCGTACTTGACTCAGTCTGCCTCTGTCACTTGTCGAGTGAACAGTACTCCGCTCGTTCATCCATTGTTTTTGGTGCTTGTTTATTGAGTGCAACTGTTCAGAGTGCCAGCCCTTTGGTAAAAAAGGTGAGAAACACAATAGAATTCAAGAAAGAGCTTGTATCAAAATGCTGAAAGTGGCATATTTGTGGCCGAGCTCCCGGATGATGAGAAGTCCAAATCAACAATTGGTTCCATCCTGGCGAAGAAAGTAAAAGTCAAGAAAGTTGATGTTGCGAAAGGGGTAAATATGCTAACGAAACAGATCACAAACAATCGAAGATGTGGAGAAGTTGTTGGTGTGGATCAACGAAAAACAGTTTGCGGGAGATAGTGTTGTGGAGGGATAATTTGCGAAAGGCAAGGCAGTTGCATGTGGATCTTGTAAAGAAAATGCCTGGAACGAGTGCAGCTGTTAGTGAATTTAAGGCCAGCAAAGGCTGGTTCAACAGATTCAAGAAGCAGTGGCATACACAGTGTGGTAAGGCATGGCGAGGCTGCAAGTTCAGACAAATGTGCGGCTGAAGAATTCATTGATGAATTCAAGGATACCTGATACCTAAAGTCCTATGGAGGTGGATTCCCCTTCCAAACAATAACCTCTCTCTCTCTCCCTCCTGCCTTCTTCCATACGCTAACAAGTCTTCAATAAAGGTAGGTAATAGTGATTTAAATGTTCATTTAACCATTAAAATTAGTCATTTATATTTATTTCTCATTGTTTTCTGTATGTAAAATTAAAAGTTATTCTCTAAAATTTATTTTTGTTAATATTTTGGGTCTCTGGAACTGATTAATTGGATTTACGTTATTTCTTATGGGAAATATTACTTCGGTTTTCGCCATTTCGAATTTTGACCGACCTTCTGGAGTGGATTAAGGACAAAAACCGGGTGCCACTGTACTTCATATTAATTAATAATAGAGTAAAATATTGAATATTTGTAATCTACCACTCTTCACCTGTCTAGACTTAAGTATTTAAGTATTAGGTTAAGGCTGCCTGAAGTGCCTCGGCATGATAGTGGCTTTTGCACCAATCAAATTATGAAATGTAAACACATTATAACCTTAGCAAAGAATTAGTTTTTGAATTTTGAATACAGTACTTTATAATTGTAGATGAATGGTTCAGAGACCGACAAGGTGCTGATACAACCCCTCTAAACTATATCTTCAGTCCTTCATTAGTGTTCAAAAGCTTCAATGCATATTAAAAATGCAAAACTTCTGATTCCCACATGCAGTATTGTATTGCAATACAGTATTAATATAGCACCCACAAATTTTCCATAAGTAACCAATAATTGATGCAGCAAATTTTATCAGATTAAAAATTTCTCCAGTAACATGCATAATCTTTTTTAGAGTATGTATTTGCTTATTTTCTATTACCATATATGTATGATCTTTTGTTTAGGTATTTAAGTGGTGAAGGAATGGGCATTCGTCTTGATGGTGCTTCTGCCTATGCTGGAGCAATCATCTCTCCATATTATGATTCACTACTCATGAAAGTCATTTCAAGAGCATCTGACTTGCATGCCTCTGCTGCTAAAATGAATCGTTCCCTCCGTGAATTCAGAATACGTGGCGTGAAGGTAAAAACCTTAAGATTCTTACTTGACTGCTATGTGAATAAAAGAAAATTGCAACATCTGCAAACCAAGATATTCAGGGATTTATACCAGTAATCAGATAAAATAGATACCAAGAACAATATGGGGCCCAGCATTGATCTTTATGGAAATTCACTTCAGTAGTAACTGTCCTGATGTTTCATTCCTTATAGTGGGTCTTTGCTTTCTATTGTTCATTTATTCCCTTATCATTGCTGATGCCTTTCCTTTTATTATGGCTTGCTTCTCCAATCTGCTAAGCAGTTTTCTATATGGCATACCAAAAGCTTTTAAGTCTATAAATAAGCAATCCATCCATCACTCTTTTGTGTCTGATATCTTTTAATGTACATACATACATCTAAGGAGGGGTTTGGGATATTGGCAGTTTGGAGGGACTTCTAAACTGTCGTATCTGAGCGCCTCTGCAAAGACAGTGATTATGTATGAGTGAGATGAAAGTGTTGAATGATGATGAAAGTATTTTCCTTTTGGGGATTTTCTTTCTTTTTGGGTTACCCTGCCTCGGTGGGAGACGGCTGACTTGTTGGAAAAAAAAAAAATCAAAGGTTTGCAAAATATTTCTGAATTCATGAATCCATTATGGCTTTGCAAGTAATTTAGGTCTTCAAAGTGTTCAACAAAGCTTCTGTAATGTTTTCCCATAATTTGCATGTTACTATTGTTAGGGTCACTGGTATATAGTTCAGGGCTTTGTCATCTGATACTTTGTCCATCATTAATAATTTATCAAAGGGCTGTGTGAGTGGCTTGCACAGAATTTTGACTCAATATTGTTGGTGATAATATATCTAGTCCAGATTCCTCCATTGTTTCAATTAACTCGTTAGTTATTTTGATGATTGATAATTCAGTTTCTTTATCCCATTTGTTAATGGTGCTTGTTCATTCGTAAACACCATATAGAGCCTTCTGATAAGCTTATTGCATACCTGTCATTTCCTGTGAAGTTTCTCCATTCTTTCCTCTATGCTACCACTTGATATTTAGTCATTTTTAAGTGCTTGTGATGTAGCTTTAGTTTAGTCTTTACAGTTAAGTCTATTTCAATTTTTTTTTCAACTTCCGACAATGGTAATTGCCGACTCATCTGCTGACTAACCTGATGTCTACTTTTTTCCATGCTTGTGTTTTCCTAGATTTTGGCTTTCATTAGGTGTGGGGAAAGGCAGAGGAAAAGAAACCTGTTTTAGTTCTCATGGCTGATTTCTATGGTGGAATATTGATCACTAGTACACTGTTAGTAGACTAGAACTTGGAACACTGACCATTGAGCTCAGTGCTGACAAGCCTGAACTTGCTACTACTGTGACCCACTGTAGGTTCAATGCCTGCCACACTTTCACATGTCATTAGATATACGTGCCAGGGTAACATTTTGTGGAGGGATTCAAGGAAACCAGTTAATTGATTTAGTTGGACTTGAGTCCTGGAAATGGGAAGTACAATGCCTGCACTTTAAAGGAGGGGTCTGGGATAGTGACAGCTGGGAGGGACTATTCTCAGCTGTTGTATCTGAGCACCTCTGCAAAGACAGTGATTATGTATGTGTGTGGTGAAAGTGTTGAATGATGATGAAAGTATTTTCTTTTTGGGGATTTTCTTTCTTTTTGGGTCACCCTGCCTTGGTGGGAGATGGCCGACTTGTTGAAAAAAATCAGGATTTTTACTTTTAAATAGGCAAACAACATAGAACTTGGACATAGCAAATCTTTGGGAGAGGCCTTCTATATTTTAAATTTGTATAAACTCTGTGTTATGTTAGTACCCTTTATTTAAAAGTCTTATATACTTTATATTCAAACAGTTTACCTTGTGTTATGTACCCTGTAATAATGTTAATATCAGTGGCATGTCATAAACAACTTTTTAGGGTAAACAGAATGACATTTGCAAGCTTTATCATAAACCTGGAACATTTATAATTTTTTTTAACACCGGCTGTCTCCCACCAAGAAACTCGCCATCACTCTTATCACTGTCTTGCCAGAGGCATGCTGACATTACAGCTTAGATGCCCCTCCAAACTGCAATATCCCCCATTCCTTCTTCAATGTAGATGCTGAACTTTCCACCTCGAGGACTCCAGCTAACCAACTTTCCCTGAATCCCTTCATAAATGTTAACTTGCTCACACTCCAGCAGCACATCTTCATAAACACCACGTGCCCCCTATCCCCCCACCCCACCCCACACACACACACACACACACACACACACACACACACACACACACACACAGGAAAGAAGGGTCAGAGGAGACATGATAACATACAAAATACTGCGGGGAATTGACAAGGTAGACAGTGACAGGATGTTCCAGAGAGGGAACACAGAAACAAGGGGACACAACTGGAAGCTGAAGACTCAGATGAGTCAAAGGGATGTTAGGAAGCATTTCTTCAGCCACAGAGTAGTCAGGAAGTGGAATAGTCTAGAGAAAGATATAGTGGAGGCAGGAACCATACATAGTTTTAAGACAAGGTATGATAAAGCTCATGGAGCAGGGAGAGCAGAGACCCAGTAGCAGACAGCGAAGAGGCGGGGCCAGGAGCTGAGTCTCGACCCCTGCAACCACAATTAGGCGAGTACAATTAGGTAGGCGAGTACACACACACACATGCACACACACATTCATTCATTCTCTTTCTCTTTTTCTCTTTCTTTCTTTCTCTCTTTCTCTTTCTCTCTCTCTTTTTGATGTCGAAGCCCCTCACACGCAAAAATCTCCTTTACGTATTAGTAATAAACTTTGATTAGTAACTCTGCTATTAAAGAGTTACTCTAAAAGATTTTGCAATAATTCTTTTTAATTGATAGAATGGAAAAAAACCTTGCAATGTTTTTAACTTTCAAGCTATCTGGAGTATGCTTCAATTAATTTAAAAGCATAGAATCTGTACCCTACAAATAGTCATTGCTGGTACCATTAAAATTAATATACTAAGGCTAGACACTTCACTGTAAGTGTTTTCAAAGTCATTCTGCTTTATGAAACTCAAAATGTTTATTACTGTCTTATATTTGGATTCTTCTGACATGTAATCAACTCTTGTGATGTAATTGATTAAAAAATGTAAGGAATTTTTATAGTTGCATTTCAGTGACTGAAAAGCAAGCTCTGGAAATTTTTCTTAAACCTACATATGTGAACAGTATTTGGATAAGGGTAAAGATGTTTTTGTGGCATTTATGGATTTGGAAAAGGCGTATGATAGGGTAGATAGGGGGGCAATGTGGCAGATGTTGCAGGTGTATGGAATAGGAGGAAGGTTACTGAAAGCAGTGAAGAGTTTTTATGAGGATAGTGAGGCTCATGTTAGAGTGTGTAGGAGGGAAGGGGACTATTTCCCAGTAAAAGTGGGCCTTAGACAAGGATGTGTGATGTCACCGTGGTTGTTCAATATATTTATAGATGGGGTTGTAAGAGAAGTGAATGCGAGGGTCTTGGCAAGAGGTGTTGGGCTAAAAGATAAAGAAGAAAATACAAAGTGGGAGTTGTCACAGTTGCTTTTTGCTGATGACACTGTGCTTTTGGGAGATTCTGAAGAGAAGTTGCAGAGGTTGGTGGATGAATTTGGTAGGGTGTGTAAAGAAGAAAATTGAAAGGGAATATAGGAAAGAGTAAGGTGATGAGGATAACAAAAAGAATAGGTGACGAAAGATTGGATATCAGATTGGAGGGAGAGAGTATGGAGGAGGTGAATGTATTCAGATATTTGGGAGTGGACATGTCGGCGGATGGGTCTATGAAGGATGAGGTGAATCATAGAATTGAGGAGGGGAAAAGGGTGAGTGGAGCACTTGGAGTCTGTGGAGACAAAGAACCTTGTCCATGGAAGTAAAGAGGGAATGTATGAGAGTATAGTTATACCAACGCTCTTATATGGGTGTGAAGCATGGGTGATGAATGTTGCAACGAGGAGAAGGCTGGAGGCAGTGGAGATGTCATGTCTCAGGTCAATGTGTGGTGTGAATATAATGCAGAGAATTCGGAGTTTGGAAATTAGGAGGAGGTGCGGGATTACCAAAACGATTGTCCAGAGAGCTGAGGAGGGTTGTTGAGGTGGTTTGGATATGTAGAGAGAATGGAACGAGACAGAGTGACTTCGAGAGTGTATAAATCTGTAGTGGAGGGAAGGCGGGGTAGGGGTCGGCCTAGGAAAGGTTGGAGGGAGGGGGTAAAGGAAGTTTTGTGTGCGAGGGGCTTGGACTTCCAGCAAGCATGTGTGAGCGTATTTGATAGGAGTGAATGGAGGCATATGGTTTTTAATACTTGACGTGCTGTTGGAGTGTGAGCAAAGTAACATTTATGAAGGGATTCAGGGAAACCGGCAGGCCGGACTTGAGTTCTGGAGATGGGAAGTACAGTGCCGGCACTCTGAAGGAGGGGTGTTAATGTTGCAGTTTTATAACTGTAGTGTAAAGCACCCCTCTGGCAAGACAGTGATGGAGTGAATGATGATGAAAGTTTTCTTTTTCGGGCCACCCTGCCTTGGTGGGAATCGGCCGATGTGTTAATAAAAAAAAAAAAAAATAATGTGTAAAAAAAAATTTAAGACTTAATAAATTAAGATTTGCAACTCTGATAATGATTTGAGAAAGCGTTGTCCTATTTTTGCTCTGTTGATAACAGCGATCTGTAGGAGAGGCAGTAGGGAGAGACAACCAAGAGTAAGCTTTGCTTTTGCTGCCTAAATTTCTATCATAGGGACTTATTCAGTGATAACAGATGTGCTATCCAGAAATTTGACTCCCCTCATCGTCCTTTGTATACAGCTTTGGTTATGTCGTATTTTTAGCAAGCACAAAAGGCATCTTTTATTGGGTCCCTGGACATGCTGATATTCAGGGTAATAAACATGCTGATTCAGCTGCTCGGTCAGCTATTAAAGACCTACAGATTTCCTGTAAGGGTATTCTTTAATCGGACTATTTTTCACTTCTCTCTCACCACCTCTGTGACTGCTGACAAAATAATGTTGGTTTGCATTAGACCACAACAACTTTTCTCTCAATCCATGTTTAGGATTCTGGCCATCATCTTTTCACCATTGTCAAGCTTGGGAGAGCACACACTCATGCTTATGTATTGGACAAGAGCAACTCACATATATCAGTACATTTATTATTGTCCCTGCTTATCAGAGTGCAAGCAGGATTTGTTTCCAACATCTGAACTGCTTCGGCATACTCACTCTCACCGACCTCCTTGCAGGAAGTCCCATCTTTCACACACACACACACTAACTCAACCTAACCTATTGCAACACCAACTGACCCCTAACTTTATATTCCCTTATTTCTTGTTCATTCTTAACCTTTGCACATCCCTCCTTGCATCGCTGTGACACCCTTATGGGTTTAGCACTTAATTTTACCATAACAGATTAGAGGAGAAAATTCTTGCATCAGAATACTTTACACAGCATGCTAGATTGATCTGAATCCTACTTGCATGATTTTTGGAAAAATTGGGTTAATGTAATTTTTAATTTTTTATCTTATGTTTGGCAGTTTCATATTATCTTACACTGCAGAAAGATGAAAGATACTGCAAATTTAGTGTTGCATGTTCCAAAGAGATTTTCAAGCCACAAACACTCCTTCCTGTCTTGCAAGTTTTTAGTCTGGACCCAATTACACCAAGATTTTTACACTCATTAGTAATAAAAAATGCAAATGTAGAATTTTTTATAGGGTAAGCAATGCCTACCTTGCCTCTTAAAACTACATACCACTGTTTATTAGAAGGTATATTGGGCAAATACATATACAGTGGTACCTCGAGTTACGATGGTCCCCAAAATCGCCCTTTTATGTAAGTTTATTTTTTTAAATGCTTTTGTAAGTATATTTTTGGGGGTATAAAAGGACTAGTCTATTTTACATTATTCCTTATGGGGATAAATTCGTTTGGTAATGGCACTTGAACAGCATTCTCGAACGAAAAAATATCGTAACTCGAGGTACCACTGTACCTTGTGCAATCTTCAGTAAGGCTGTAGCCCTAAAGAGAGAGCAATTGGGCACCAAAATTTTGAAAATACATAATTTATCATTGTGGGTTTTTATTGCAATGTTTGTTATGTAATTTCATAAATCTTGTTAATAGTTTGTTGTTGTCATTTAAATATTATTTAAAGTGAAGGAACTTTTAATGTGATTCTCTTTTGGCAGACCAACATTCCATTCCTCCTCAATGTGTTGGAGAATCAGAAGTTCCTCAATGGTACAATAGACACCACTTTTATTGATGAACACCCTCAGCTCTTCCAGTTTCAACCATCCCAGAATCGTGCACAAAAGCTTCTTAATTACCTTGGAAATGTTCTAGTTAATGGCCCATTAACTCCTCTTGCTACAGGCCTCAAGCCAGCTGAAATACATGCTGTAGTCCCTGGAACCCCTCCTGGTAAGTGGTGTCTGAAAGTGACTAAAGTGTGTGTGAAAATAACCTATTTGTGATCAACAATTTTCAATAGTAATTACAGGAGCCAAATTGCATAGTGTCCAATTTCCTGTGAGAGTTTATCATGTTTTAAAGTTATTTGAAATACCTCTGAAGAAAGCTGTGCATGTGCTGTCACCAGGCATAAGTAAGTAAGAAAGTTTATTCAGGTATATACACAAATACATTTACATACATTATCATACATAGCAGCATATGTGTAGAGAACCTAGGATAACCCAAAAAAGTCAGTGACTTATTTCCATTGGGGTCCTTTTTATACTTTAATATTTTACATTGTAGGATATATATATAAAATAAAATATATATAAATAAATATACAAGGTATGATATAGCACGTAAGGAAAGTAGTTTGTTGGATTATGTATTGGTGGATAAAAGGTTGATGGGTAGGCTTCAGGATGTACATGTTTATAGAGGGGCAACAGATATATCAGATCATTATTTGGTTGTAGCTACAGTTAGAGTAAAAGGTAGATGGGACAAAAAGAAAATGGCAACAGCAAGTAAGAGAGAGGTAAAAGTGTATAAACTAAGGGAGGAGGAAGTTAGGGTGAGATATAAGCAACTATTGGCAGAAAGGTGGGCTAGTGCAAGTATGAGTAGTGGGGGGTTGAAGAGAGTTGGGATAGTTTTAAAAAATGCAGTATTAGAATGTGGGGCAGAAGTTTGTGGCTATAGGAGGGTGGTGCAGGAGGAAAGAGGAGTGATTGGTGGAATGAAGAAGTAAAGGGTGTGATAAAAGAGAAAAAGGTAGCTTATGAGAGGTTTTACAAAACAGAAGTGTTAATAGAAGAGCAGAGTATATGGAGAGTAAAATAAAGGTGAAGAGAGTGGTGAGAGAATGCAAACGAAGAGCAGATGAAAGAATGGGGAAGCTCTGTCAAGAAATTTTGCTGAAAACAAGAAAAATTTTGGAGTGAGATACACAAGGTAAGAAAGCCTAGGAACAATGGATTTGTCAGTTAAAACAGAGTAGGGGAGTTAGTAGATGGGGAGCTGGAGGTATTGGGTAGATGGCGGGAATATTTTGAGGAACTTTTAAATGTCGATGAAAAAGGAGGCGGTAATTTCATGTACTGGTCAGGAGGTACAACATCGTTTAGGAGTGAAGAAGAGCAAGATGTGAGTGTGGGGAGGTGCGTGAGGCATTACGTAGAATGAAAGGGTAAAGCAGCTGGAACTGACGGGATCATGACAGAAATGTTAAAAGCAGGGGGATATAGTGCTGGAGTGGTTGGTATTTTTGTTTAATAAATGTATGAAAGAGGGAAGGTACCTAGGGATTGGCAGAGAGCATGTATAGTTCCTTTATATAAAGGAAGGGGATAAAGAGAGTGTAAAAATTACAGGGAATAAGTTTACTGAGTATACCAGGTAAAGTGTATGGCAGGGTTATTATTGAAAGAATTAGAGGTAAGACAGAGAGTAGGATTGCAGATGAGCAAGGAGGCTTTAGAGTGGGTAGGGGATGTGTAGATCAAGTGTTTACAGTGAAGCATATATGTGAACAGTATTTAGATAAAGGTAGAGAAGTTTTCAATGCATTTATGGATTTAGAAAAGGCATATGATAGTGGATAGGGGAGCAATGTGGCAAATGTTGCAAGTGTGTGGAATAGGTAGTAAGTTACTGAATGCTGTAAAGAGTTTTTATGAGGATAGTGAGGCTCAGGTTAGGGTGTGTAGGGGAGAGGGAGATTACTTCCCGGTAAAAGTAGGTCTTAGACAGGGATGTGTAATGTCACCATGGTTGTTTAATATATTTATAGATGGGGTTGTAAAAGAAGTAAATGCTAGGGTGTTGGGGAGAGGGGTGGGATTAAATTATGGAGAATTAAATGCAAAATGGGAGTTGACACAGTTACTTTTTGCTGATGATACTGTGCTTATGGGAGATTCTAAAGAAAAGTTGCAAAGGTTAGTGGACGAGTTTGGGAGAGTGTGTAAAGGTAGAAAGTTAAAAGTGAACATAGATAAGAGTAAGGTGATGAGGGTATCAAACGATTTAAATAAAGAAAAATTTGGATATCACATTGGAGAGAGGGATTATGGAAGAAGTAAATGTTTTCAGATATTTGGGAGTTGACGTGTCAGCGGATGGGTTTATGAAGGATGAGGTTAACCATAGAATTGATGAAGGAAAAAGGTGAGTAGTGCGTTGAGGTATCTGTGGAGACAAAAACGTTATCCATGGAGGCAAAGAAGGGAATGTACGAAAGTATAGTGGTACCAACACTCTTATATGGGTGTGAAGCATGGGTTGCAAATGCTGCAGCGAGGAGGAGGCTGGAGGCAGTGGAGATGTCCTGTCTAAGGGCAATGTGTGGTGTAAATATTATGCAGAAAATTCGGAATGTGGAAATTAGGAGGTGTGGAGTTACTAAAAGTATTTGTCAGAGGGCTGAAGAGGGGTTGTTGAGGTGGTTTGGTCATTTAGAGAGAATGGATCAAAGTAGAATGACTTGGAGAGCGTATAAATCTGTAGGGAAGGAAGGCGGGGTAGGGGTCGTCCTAGAAAGGTTGGAGGGAAGGGGTAAAGGAGGTTTCGTGGGCGAGGGCTTGGACTTCCAGCAAGCATGTGTGAGTGTGTTAGATAGAGTGAATGGAGGAATGTTTGGGACATGACATTTGTTTTGAGCAGGGTAACATTTTGTGGGATCAGGAAACCAGTTAATTGATTTAGTTGGACTGATTCCTGGAAATGGAAAGTACAATGCCTGCACTTTAAAGGAGGGGTCTGGGATAGTGACAGCTGGGAGGGACTATTCTCAGCTGTCATATCTGAGCTCCTCTGCAAAGACAGTGATTATGTATGAGTGTGGTGAAAGTGTTGAATGATGATGAAAGTATTTTCTTTTTGGGGATTTTCTTTCTTTTTGGGTCACCCTGCCTCGGTGGAAGACGACCGACTTGTTAAAAAAAAAAATATATTATAAAGGATATATGTATATACTAGGAATAAGGTAAAGAGTTATTTACATATACATGTGTGTTAGCTAAAAAAATAAAAAATCATTCTCCTCCCTTTCTGTCGCTACATTCATTAGGTGCCTTTTGGTTCTCTTCTTGAACTGGCTCATGCTATGACTGGCTTTGACATGTGCAGGCAGTCTGTTTCATTCCTTTATTGCTGTACAATAAAAGGTGTTTGAAGCCTGGCCACTGACTGTGGGTACTACAAAGTTGTGCTCTCTCCCCCTAGTACTATGACTGCTTTGGTTCCCAGCCTTGACAAAATTGGCAGCAAGATATTCTGGACACTGTTTGTGAGCAATTTTATAAACTTGATTTAATTTAAGTTGTTTTACTCTGTCTTCAATATTCAGCATATCCAATTGTTGTAACCAATGCTTGATGATAAATCATGAACTCAAAATATTCTGGCGATCAAATGAACCAGAGCTAAACTACTACACATAAGTGAGGATCCTTCTAACAGATGGCTACAGACAAATATCTAACATTCCAGTACTATAAAAAAAATATTTAAGAAAATGGTACACAAGTAAATATGCTCATAACCAATGAAATAAAATGCATTAATCCATGTTATTGCAATTTCAGGTGAAAACGGAAGAGAAAGACAGCATAATATGCTTGGCACAATTTTAATAATGCTTGAAAATAATATTCACTATAACAATTTATTGATCCGCAAAATACATTAGACACCGCTCATCGTTATGTTCTTTTTGACTCTCAGACGTTTGGCGTTTTTCGTAAAATCTTGCCTATGTGATGGATACTAACTCTGCTCCAAAAAAAGGGGCAGCATTGCCTCAACTTATAAATATTGGTGCACCCCCATGCAGCATCCTGGGCCATCTACATCAGTAACTCAAAATGGTGCTGTTTGAAGATGACTACATTAGTCACCTTAAACCAACACTATTATCTTAAGTAATACCATAAATGATTAATTGAGAAAGTATTTATTTTAATGACAGACAACTAGTGAAATATTTGGAAAAAGAACTTAGAAACCACATAAGGGCCTTGCAAGCTTGTTCTAAACAACAATCCCCATTATTACAAATTAATAAACAATTAACGTATTTCCTTTGTACTATAAATTTGTAGGACCTTAAATACAAACATTAACAGAAACCTAAAACACATCCTGGAACACTGAATTGAAACACACTGGTGTGACAAAAGGAAGGAACACTTGATATTTATGTTTGACTGAAAGCAAGTAGGAACTTCATACAAATAAATTGTCCAAACACAATGAGAAGCTTACTAGGAGAAGTTTAAAAAATATATAGTGACTCTCCATTTCAAAAGAAATTTTAAAGATCGTCAATTGCTGTATTTTATATAATATAACCTAAGTCTAGTGACATGCAATGTAATAAATATTTTCAGGAGTAAAAAATTCAAAGTAGCAATATTAATGCTTGCTTATGCTACATAATAGCTCCCTGCATCCCAGATGATACTCGATGTTATCCTGTCTTGGTGTTTTGTAAACTTTTTATCTCTTCCCAAATCAGTTACAAAACTGTGTTCTAACATCAACCATTTATTGATTTTAACTTTAATCCTGGACTTTCTCAAATCTCTTATAGTTACCATTTATATTCTAAACCTAGTTGCCTTAGTTCATCTCAGGTTATATAAATTTTTTGATGTGTATTTACAATCTGTGTTTGTTGGCTTATTTCATTTTCTGACATTTCTGTTTGCATTTACTCACCCTGTTAATCTTCTAAGAATTTTTTTTCTTTGTCACATTATTCATACTTTCTATCTCACGTGAGATTCAGAGTAAATTTTAATTCATGCTGCATTTGAAGCAGGTCACTTCAATTTTCACACATTTGTGAATATAATAGGATGTGTAAATGAATTTTCATGTGGGATTTTATGCCAGTGCATAGTAGCATGATCTTTCAAGACTGACTAGTGCAAATCCTATTTTTTTATCATTGCTGTTGTACCCTTGTGTCCTAAAAATTAGTTGATGGCCTTCTACTATGGAAATCAGCATTAAAAACTCGCTTGACATTTACACATCTTGTTTGTGTTCACCCATTAATGAAATCAATCCATGCGAGCCTCATTTGAGCTGTTATTTCATCACATTTTAGAGTAACGCGGTTGTACATTATAATTAGGTAAGCTTGATTGGTTCTCGTGCCAATTTGCCTAGCTGATCCATTGTAACTAGTCAGTTACTGTGCAACTAGATGACTGTGAACATAAAAGCAATGAGTAAAAAGAGTTTACCCTGTCAATTGTAAATTTATTTTTCAGTACTCTATAGGTATTCCTCCCTACTTAAGTGTCAAATGTGCTCTAAAGTACAACCCCTTCTACTTTCTCTAGTCATGGTTGTAGGTTTACTAACACTGCATTAGGCTTCTTTAATGAAATTGAGGTAAACATTGTCAACCATGAGATGAATTTTGTCACCTTGTGAAAATTAGCTGCTACGGTGTATAAAGTGCATCTTAGCATTTGTAAGTACAGTAAGGTTTATTTGCAATATTATTACATAGGATTACATTTTATAATGTCCTAACATACATGGGATAGCCCATAATTGTGCAATGCATTTCAGGCACTTAAAATTAAACATAAAATACAATAGTTATAGAATACATAGATGATGTAAATGTTTAAGAAAATATAAGTTATTTCACCCATGCTGGATCAGTCCTGGCATGGGTGAAATGTTAGGCATGTTTCCTTACACCTGCTGTCCTGGTTCATCTAGCAGTAAGTAGGTACCTGAGTGTTAAAGACTGTTATGGGTTGCATCCTGGGTAACAAGATTAACTAAGTTGCTCGAAATGCTCTGCATAGCAAGGGGCTTTCTATGTACTCACCTAATTGTGGTTGCAGGGGTCGAGACTCAGCTCCTGGCCCCATGTGTGCTATGCCAGTGATGTTGACTTGGTTTGTAATATTTGTATCATGTATTTGTAGAAATAAATATTAAATACGATCATTATTCTAGGTAACTATGTATAACTCTTGTTAAAACAGATTTGGATATGAGAATTTAAGTACTATACAGTGGACCCCCGGTTTTCATGATTTTTTCGTTCCAGAATGCTGTTCAAGTGCCATTACCAAACGAATTTATCCCCATAAGGAATAATGTAAAGTAGACTAGTCCTTTTAGACCCCCAAAAATACACTTACAAAAGCATTTAAAAAAATAATACACTTAAATAAAAGGGCGAGTTTGGAGCAGGACGCACACCGGGGGTCCACTGTAATCATAGTTTTAAAAAACTTGTTACAACAGCTCAGTCATAATGAAGGGATTGCAATATATGGTACAATTTATGGGTGGAGAAGAAGTACACGAGAATAAAGACCAGATGAATATTCAGTAGAAAGTTTTCATAGATGTGTTTGACATAATATACTACTATCATGAGGTACATGGAGTAGGTAGAATATATATCGTGTCCGATGCTTGGAGGATTAAAATGGTTAGTTAAATCTTTTAAGTAAATGTTCACTCAGATGCAAGTCATAATTAGATTTATTGCTCATCTAAATATAACTGTCCTTGACCATGATACTAAGCCTATTTTCTCTTAGGTACAGTTCCTCCAAGGGGCTTTAAGGATGTCCTTGTTGCTGAGGGACCAGAGGGCTTTGCTAAGGCTGTGAGAAACCACAAGGGACTTCTGCTAATGGACACCACATTCAGGGATGCCCACCAGTCCCTCCTTGCTACACGAGTCCGTACTCATGACCTCCTAAAGGTAGAAACTTTACTGTACGTATTATAATTGCTTTATCATGTGGCCCATTACATATTTTTTTTTTTCTCTCAACAAGTCGGCCGTCTCCCACCGAGGCAGGGTAACCCAAAAAGAAAAAAAATCCCCAAAAAGAAAATACTTTCATCATTCAACACTTTGACCTCATACATAATAACTGTCTTTGCAGAGGCGCTCAGATACGACAGTTTAGAAGTCCCTCCAAATTGCCAATATCCCAAACCCCTCCTTTAAAGTGCAGGCATTGTACTTCCCATTTCCAGCACTCGAGTCCGGCTAACCGGTTTCCCTGAATCCCTTCACTACATATTACCCTGCTCGCACCCCAGCAGCTCGTCAGGTCCCAAAAACCATTCGTCTCCATTCACTCCTATTTAACACGATCTCGCACACTTGC
>WNWK01011428.1:19409-64517 GCA_009830355.1 Cherax destructor
AGTGTATCACTAGACTATGTGTCAGGTACACTAGCAGTGTATCACTAGACTATGTGTCAGGTACACTAGCAGTGTATCACTAGACTATGTGTCAGGTACACTAGCAGGGTATCACTAGACTGTCTCAGGTATACTAGCAGTGTATCGTAGGGGTCGTCCCCGAAAAGGTTGGAGGGAGGGGTAAAGGAGGTTTTGTGGGCGAGGGGCTTGGACTTCCAGCAAGCATGCGTGAGTATGTTAGATAGGAGTGAATGAAGACAAATGGTTTTTGGGACCTGACGAGCTATTGGAGTGTGAGCAGGGTAATATTTTGTGAAGGGATTCAGGGAAACCGGTTAGCCGGACTTGAGTCCTGGAAGTGGGAAGTACATACAATACCTGCACATTAAAGGAGGGGTTTGGGATATTGGCTGTCGTATCAGAGCGCCTCTGCAAAGACAGTGATTATGTATGAGTGATGGTGAAAGTATTGAATGATGAAAGTTTTTTTCTTTCTTTTTGGATCACCCTGTCTCTGTGGGAAACGGCCGAAGTGTTATTTATTTTTTTTTTTTTAAGTGCAATACTGTTATAAAATTTTCGTAACTGTTTACTTCAATGATTCCATTTAAGTGCAATACTGTTATAAAAATTTATAATTGTTTACTTCAATGATTCCATTTTTATGCTGTAAGTTACTGCACATTTTTATTTTTCAGATCTCTCCATTTGTGTCGCATAACTTCAACACACTCTATTCACTAGAAAATTGGGGAGGTGCCACTTTTGATGTGGCTCTTAGGTTCTTGCACGAGTGCCCTTGGGAACGATTGGAATCTATGCGGAAGCTTATCCCTAATATTCCTTTCCAAATGCTCCTCAGAGGTGCCAATGGTGTTGGATACACAAGCTATCCTGATAATGCTGTGTACAAGTAGGTTTATTTAATAAGTTTATTACTCTTAATACAGTATACTTTGATTTTTAAACTTTAAAAGCATTTTAATTAAAATAGGTTGAAGTTTTCATCATTGTAGAAGCTGCTACTTGTAAGGCTTAAGTAAATTTAAGTGCTAGAAAACAGTATGTTATATTTTTGTCTTTAATTACGAAAGGTTCCCTTTAATTTTATACATTATAATATTTAACAGACCAATTTTATTTGCAGGTTCTGTGAGCTATCAGTAAAGGCAGGAATGGATATCTTCAGAGTATTTGATTCTCTCAATTATCTACCAAATCTTATTCTTGGAATAGATGCTGTTGGTAATGCAGGTAAGCTTTATGCTGTATAATTCCCAAGTATATTTATGCAGTCAGTGTCCTTTTGATAATTAAGGTGCCTTTCATAGTGCCACTTAATTTAGCTTTAATATGGTAGCACTGTTTAAAAGACCAGAATAGTAAATAGTTCAGTAATTTTCATTGTATACTATGGAATGCTGCTTAACTTCAAGGCTTTTCACACTTGACTGTGGATGGAATTAAGCTATCATTCTTTCTTTCAACGCACGGGCTGTATCCCACCAAGGCGGGGTAGCCCAAAAGGAAAAACAAAAGTTTTTCATATATTATCAGAAATTGGTAGACTTCTTTTTTTTCCTACATTGTGCTTAGTTATGCCCTTTATCATATGATCATGATAAAACAAAATGATCAAAATGAAGAAAATGGAAAGCAATACTGTATGTTTTTTTGTTTTTTTTTTTTTGGGGGAAGGGGGGGGGCATGTGACAAACCTTGGTGTGATTCTGTTTTACTTAAGTTCTCCCTTGGTAATCGTAGAATAGAATGCCATCCTGTCTTGTTGCTATTCTGGTCATTCTGCCAAAACACTACCACCAGGTTTACCTGATTCCTTTGCAATCCAATAATTAGTGCCTTATTTTCCAAGACAGTAGCTGTACTTTCAATTTTTTTTTTTTTTAGCCAAGGATTAATGAATGTAGTTTCACCTTTCTATTAGCCTAGTTTTCCAAAAAGTCTATATTAAAGCTCTATTACAGGTGGTGTTGTTGAAGCAGCAATTTCATATTCTGGTGACATCTCTGACCCCAGCAAGAAAAAGTACACCATGGATTATTATATGAAGCTAGCTGATGAGTTGGTTAAAGCAGGGATACATGTTCTTTGTATCAAGGTATGATAACAGTCACTATATTACTCTATATTGGCTTTTGTTTGACTTTGTATGGTAAAAATATTTTAATTCTTTCATTGGAAGTATTTATATGTATTTTTTATATACATTTTTGAATGCATAGGACATGGCTGGACTGTTAAAACCACGAGCAGCAAAACTGCTCATATCTCGCCTGCGAGAGCGTTATCCTGATCTGCCCATTCATGTTCACACTCATGACACGTCTGGTGCCGGTAAGATTTACTGGATAAGGAGCTAACACATGATGTCTAATATGAGGGAGCACAGTATGTAGAATTTGAGGAAGTTACTGCAATATACAGTGGACCCCCAGATTACGTACTGCTCCAAACTCGAACAATTATGTAAGTGTATTTTTGTAAGTGCTTTTGTAAGTATATTTTTGGGGGTCTAAAAGGACTAATCTAATTTACATTATTCCTTATGGGAACAAATTCGTTCGGTAACGGCACTTGAACGAAATAATGACGTAATCCAGGGGTCCACTGTAATCATATTTAACTTTTTTTTTTTAATTTGTTACTCTTCCTCACTGTAAGAAAGTGCATTGGACATTACAATTGAAACTAGTGATAACAGTAATATGGCTTGTAGGCAACTTGTGGATAATTGTCATATTTTTACAGGTGTTGCTTCTATGTTGGAATGTGCCTATGCTGGTGCTGATGCTGTTGATGTTGCTGTTGATTCTATGTCAGGCATGACTTCTCAGCCCTCCATGGGTGCCATTGTTGCCAGTTTAATGGGACATGATCTAGACACAGGGATGAATTTGAACGACGTCAGTCAGTATTCTGCCTTCTGGGAACAAACTCGTACACTTTATGCTCCATTTGAATGTGCAGTGACCATGAAGTCTGGTAATGCAGATGTTTATCAGAATGAAATACCAGGAGGCCAGTATACCAATCTCCAATTCCAGGTAAAGTAATTTAAAATTTCCTAAAACTAATAAGAATTTAGGTGAACTAAGTGTAGGAAATACAATGCCTGCACTTTAAAGGAGGGGGTTGGGATATTGGCTGTTTGGAGTGACATCTGACCTGTCGTATCTGAGCATCGCTGCAAAGACAGTTATTGTGTGAATGATAATGAAAGTTTCTTTTTTGGGTCACCCTGCCTTGGTAGGAGACAGCTGACATGTTGAAAAAAAAAAGTTTGAGAAAATGTCTTCTGTATTTCAATTTACATTATTAGTAAACTTTAGAAATCCTACATCTTGCTATATTTCCCAGACCTATGACTTTCATTTCATACTCATGTTGCTACAGTTGAAAAAAAAAAATTCTCTTGTGTCTTAAAATGCTCCATGCATGCTGAATTTCTCTACTCATGCAGGCTAATCTTTGTTGCCTTAGTAATTTTTTTTATATGATTGATATTTGAACAAATGTTGGAGCAAATGCTTCAGTTGCCATTCAACCTGAGTGTTTTAGATAATGAGTGTAGGCAAGTGGTTTTTATGATTTAACGTGCTGTTGGAGTGTGAAAAAGGTAACATTTGTGAAGGATTTCAGGTAACTGGTTACCCAGACTTGAGTCTTGGAAGTTGGAAGTATTTCCTGCACACTGAAGGTAGGGTGGGGATGTTGTGATTTAGAGAATCATTTGAATTGATGTTGGTGCCCTTCTGGCATGATAGTGACTGAATAAGCAAGTGTGTTTTCTTTTAAGTCACCCTACCTCAGTGGGAGATGGCCGGAGTGTTGAAAAATAAAAAACACATGGCTGAATCTTTCCATTTAACCCTCTTGGTTTGTGTTAATCACAATACATGAACTGTGCTTTTCAGGCATTCTCCCTTGGATTGGGTGATCAGTTTGAGGCTGTGAAGAAAGCATATAGAGAAGCAAATCTTCTTCTTGGAGATTTGATTAAGGTGAGGTAATGGTTTGACTTACTTTTCGACTATTAATCTAAATTAAATGATATACTGTACTACACAATCCTATTTGCTGTATACAATTACATTATTATTATTATACCATGAAATAAATTACTGAATCACTTAAGTACTGTAGTAGTTTTGATCCGAGAAATGTGCTATGAGCGAGTACATATGTACGTACATAGCTGGTCCTCAAGCAAAGTAAAGTTGGCCTTCATATAATTTTTGTTGGGTTTTTAATAAAAAAAATTAGTATTGGAATGTCTATCTGCTGTGCATTTAGTTCATACTTTTTAACCTCTCAATTGCCATCACTTTGTTGCATCTTGAAGGGCTTATTAGAAGCAAAATAAAACACAAATGTCTTTATTCCATATATCAGATAATTACCTTTTTTATTGGTCTTCAATCTGTTTGTTCTCAAGGTCATTATATACTGAATTATAATTTTTTTTTTTTTTTTTTTTTACACTTGAACAGGTAACACCATCATCAAAAGTAGTAGGAGACTTGGCTCAGTTCATGGTACAGAACAAACTGTCTGCTGTAGATGTTGAAGCAGGGGCAGAGAATCTTAGCTTCCCCAAGTCTGTCATAGAATTTGTCCAAGGATACTTGGGTGAGCCTTATGGAGGATTCAGTGAGCCACTTCGAACAAAGGTCAGTGCTTCTTGTGTTTCTAATTATATTTAATAGTACATAAGAGTTTGTTGTATTGCTTGTTTAAAATTTATTAAAGATATTATAAAATGTGTTAGATCTTAGACTTAATTTTTGCTATTATACATAAGTATTCCTAAGATCCACAGATGTGATTTCTTTGAAGAAAACAAAGATTAGAAAAACAATAATTTAAAAAAAAATTCTACTCAGTGTGCAGTGATTTCTCTCCCTTGGAATAACGCATAGTAATGCATCAGAGCCTCTGGCCCTAAGTGCAGTACACAGAGACATGTAGTAGACAGAATGACTGTTTTAATGCAGTAACTATTTATGATTAGTGAATCAGTCATCTTTCACTTAATAACCATAATTTCAAATAATGCCCAGGAAACCTAGGACAGTTTCCTCTCTTTTAATGACCAATTTCCAGACTGGGCCTCTTCCCCTCCTTTGCCCCCCAATTAACAATGGCTTTCTTGTACAACAACCAGATAGTTATATTGCCTTTCATGACAGGTCCCCACAGATGCATCTAAATTTTCTGCTTCCTGCATCAGCAGGAAATCTCTATCATCATTTTAAAGTATGGAAAATGAGGATAATGTTTATAAATTGATAATCCCTGTGGGAGAGATGGGGACTAATTTTGTCTGCGAGAGAGAGGAGCAGTGTCATACATACTCTTCCTCTCACCATTCTTCCCATCCTTCAGAGATGGCTCCATTGTATAGTAGAGGCATAGTGGCATTATATCATGTTTTATGAGTGCATAACACAAAAACTATGAAAAAAAATTACCAAAACATTAGGGAAGACTTTCCAAGAAAAGTCAAATTAAGGGAAAATATGAACTTTAAATGCTGTAAAATAAGGAAAGGCCTATTGAATTAAAATAGATAAGAGATGAAGAGGATTAGGCCCAATCCCACCCACCAAATGATTTCTCATATCACAACCAGGGATAAACTAGAAATTTAATCTATATAATGGTTACTATTTTTTTGTCACTGCAGATGCTGAAGGGCTTGCCAACAGTAAAGGGACGTCCTGGAGCAACGATGGCTCCTTTAGACTTCGCTGCAATTAAATCTAAACTCTCTGAAGAGCATGGCCCTCGTATAACTGAGTATGATGTCCTAAGTTATGCTATGTATCCTGAGGTGGGCATAGATTTCATTTATTAAAGTATTATTTTTTACTTATTTGTAGCTTCCATAATGGAAGGTTTCTTGACGTCTGTGAGGGGCTCTTGATCTAGGGAAATGGACCTGTGCTCCCCTTCTTTTGACTGAATCTGAATTCCGTACCATCCACCCTTTTCCCCAGGTGCTGTATGACCCCTACTAGTTCAGTGCTTCCATCATGACTGTAATAATGTAGCTACATGTGCAGAGCTAAGCTTGTGATGTTCTGTCTTCGGTATTTAATATAGTGTATCAGTTAAAAAAATATTTTGTTGTGCGTACCAACTCTTTAAAACTTGCATGTTGTTACAGTATCTTTACATTCATTGGAGAAGTGCTGTACTTGATTTTTACATTCGTGGGCAAAGCACTGAACTTGAAGGGGTTATATAGCTTCTGGAAAATGGGAGGCAGTTAGATTAAGTAAAAGGAAAGGTATGGTAGATCCAATTCTTTGGATCAAGAACCCTTTGCTGCCATTAATGCACCTCCCTTAAAAAGAGCATGCATTGTTCATTATATTCTTTCTTCCTCTTTCTTCCTCTTTCTTCCTCTTTCTTCCTCTTTCTTCCTCTTTCTTCCTCTTTCTTTCTTCCTCTTTCTTCCTCTTCCTCTTTCTTCCTCTTTCTTCCTCTTTCTTCTCTTTCTTCCTCTTTCTTCTCTTCTTCCTCTTTCTTCCTCTTTCTTCCTCTTTCTTCCTCTTTCTTCCTCTCTTCCTCTTTCTTCCTCTTCCTCTTTCTTCCTCTTTCTTCCTCTTTCTTCCTCTTTCTTCCTCTTTCTTCCTCTTTCTTCCTCTTTCTTCCTCTTTCTTCCTCTTTCTTCCTCTTTCTTCCTCTTTCTTCCTCTTTCTTCCTCTTTCTTCCTCTTTCTTCCTCTTTCTTCCTCTTTCTTCCTCTTTCTTCCTCTTTCTTCCTCTTTCTTCCTCTTTCTTCCTCTTTCTTCCTCTTTCTTCCTCTTTCTTCCTCTTCCTCTTTCTTCCTCTTTCTTCCTCTTTCTTCCTCTTTCTTCCTCTTTCTTCCTCTTTCTTCCTCTTCCTCTTTCTTCCTCTTTCTTCCTCTTCCTTCCTCTTCTTTCTTCAAACACAACTTGCTATATCTTGTTCGTAATTTTCTAGTGTATACCTAGTGCCTGTTTTACTTATTGGTGTTAAACTTTTTTTTTCTCTCAACAAGTCGGCCGTCTCCCACCGAGGCAGGGTGACCCAAAAAGAAAGAAAATCCCCCAAAAGAAAATACTTTCATCATTATTCAACACTTTCACTACACTCATACATAATCACTGTCTTTGCAGAGGCACTCAGATACGACAGCTGAGAATAGTCCCTCCCAGCTGTCACTATCCCAGACCCCTCCTTTAAAGTGCAGGCATTGTACTTCCCATTTCCAGGACTCAAGTCCAACTAAATCAATTAACTGGTTTTCCTGAATCCCTTCACAAAATGTTACCCTGCTCACACTCCAACAGCTCGTCAGGTCCCAAAAACCATTCGTCTCCATTCACTCCTATCTAACACGCTCACACATGCTTGCTGGAAGTCCAAGCCCCTCGCACACAAAACCTCCTTTACCCCCTCCCTCCAACCTTTTCGAGGACAACCCCTACCCCGCTTTCCTTTCCCTACAGATTTATACGCTCTCCAAGTCATTCTACTTTGATCTATTCTCTCTAAATGACCAAACCACCTCAACCCCTCTTCAGCCCTCTGACAAATACTTTTAGTAACTCCACACCTTCTCCTAATTTCCACATTCCGAATTTTCTGCATAATATTTACACCACACATTGCCCTTAGACAGGACATCTCCACTGCCTCCAGCCACCTCCTCGCTGCAGCATTTGCAACCTATGCTTCACACCCATATAAGTGTGGGTACCACTATACTTTCGTACATTCCCTTCTTTGCCTCCATGGATAACGTTTTTTGTCTCCACAGATACCTCAACGCACCACTCGCCTTTTTTCCTTCATCAATTCCATGATTAACCTCATCCTTCATAAACCCATCCACTGACACGTCACCTCCCAAATATCTGAAAACATTTACTTCTTCCATAATCCCTCTCTCCAATGTGATATCCAATTTTTCTTTATTTAAATCATTTGATACCCTCATTACCTTACTCTTATCTATGTTCACTTTCAACTTTCTGCCTTTACACACCCTCCCAAACTCGTCCACTAACCTTTGCAACTTTTCTTTAGAATCTCCCATAAGCACAGTATCATCAGCAAAAAGTAACTGTGTCAACTCCCATTTTGCATTTAATTCCCCATAATTTAATCCCACCCCTCTCCCCAACACCCTAGCATTTACTTCTTTTACAACCCCTTCTATAAATATATTAAACAACCATGGTGACATTACACATCCCTGTCTAAGACCTACTTTTACTGGGAAGTAATCTCCCTCTCTCCTACACACCCTAACCTGAGCCTCACTTCTTTCTTTCTTTCAACACGTCAGCCGTTTCCCACCGAAGCGGGGTGGCCCAAAAGGAAAAACGAAAGTTTCTCCTTTTACATTTAGTAATATATACAGGAGAAGGGGTTACTAGCCCCTTGCTCCCGGCATTTTAGTCGCCTCTTACGACACGCATGGCTTACGGAGGAAGAATTCTGTTCCACTTCCCCATGGAGAACATTTTTTTTATATTAAAGTCCAGGATTTATTCCCTGGACCCCAGCAATGAGATTCGCTCCTCTCATCGCTTGGCAATGGCGACAACCTCACTATCCTCATAAAAACTCTTTACAGCATTCAGTAACTTACTACCTATTCCATACACTTGCAACATTTGCCACATTGCTCCCCTATCCACTCTATCATATGCCTTTTCTAAATCCATAAATGCATTGAAAACTTCTCTACCTTCATCTAAATACTATTCACATATATGCTTCACTGTAAATGCTTGATCTACACATCCCTTACCCACTCTAAAGCCTCCTTGCTCATCTGCAATCCTACTCTTTGTCTTACCTCTAATTCTTTCAATAATAACCCTGCCATACACTTTACCTGGTATACTCGGTAAACTTCTTTCTTTCAACACGTCGGTCGTTTCCCACCGAAGCGGGGTGGCCCAAGAGGAAAAACGAAAGTTTCTCCTTTTACATTTAGTAATATATACAGGAGAAGGGGTTACTAGCCCCTTGCTCCCGGCATTTTAGTCGCCTCTTACGACACGCATGGCTTACGGAGGAAGAATTCTGTTCCACTTTCCCATGGAGATAAGAGGAAATAAGAACGAGAACTAGTAAAAAAATAGAAGAAAACCCAGAGGGGTGTGTATATATATGCTTGTACATGAATGTGTAGTGTGACCTAAGTGTAAGTAGAAGTAACAAGACATACCTGAAATCTTGCATGTTTATGAGACAGAAAATAGACACCAGCAATCCTACCATCATGTAAAACAATTACAGGCTTTCATTTTACACTCACTTGGCAGGACGGTAGTACCTCCCTGGACGGTTGCTGTCTACCAACCTACTACCTAGGACTCAGTAAACTTATTCCCTTATAATTCTTACAATCTCTTTTATCCCCTTCCCTTTATATAAAGGAACTATACATGCTCTCTGCCAATCCCTAGGTACCTTCCCCTCTTTCATACATTTATTAAACAAAAATACCAACCACTCCAACACTATATCTTCCCCTGCTTTTAACATTTCTGTCATGATCCCGTCAGTTCCAGCTGCTCTACCCCCTTTCATTCTACGTAATGCCTCACGCACCTCCCCCACACTCACATCCTGCTCTTCTTCACTCCTAAACAATGTTGTACCTCCCTGGCCAGTACATGAAATTACCGCCTCCCTTTTTTCATCGACATTTATAAGTTCCTCAAAATATTCCCACCATCTACCAAATATCTCCAGCTCCCCATCTACTAACTCCCCTACTCTGTTTTTAACTGACAAATCCATTCATTCCCTAGGCTTTCTTACCTTGTTTATCTCACTCCAAAATTTTTTCTTGTTTTCAGCAAAATTTCTTGACAGAGCCTCTCCCATTCTTTCATCTGCTCTTCTTTTGCACTCTCTTCACCTTTCTTTTACTCTCCATATATTCTGCTCTTCTATTAACACTTCTGTTTTGTAAAAACCTCTCATAAGCTACCTTTTTCTCTTTTATCACACCCTTTACTTCTTCATTCCACCACTCTCTCCTCTTTCCTCCTGCACCCACCCTGCTGTAGCCACAAACTTCTGCCCCACATTCTAATACTGCATTTTTAAAACTATCCCAACTCTCTTCAACCCCCCCCCCCCCCACTACTCATACTTACACTAGCCCACCTTTCTGCCAATAGTTGCTTATATCTCACCCTAACTTCCTCCTCCCTTAGTTTATACACTTTTACCTCTCTCTTACTTGCTGTTGCCATTTTCTTTTTGTCCCATCTACCTTTTACTCTAACTGTAGCTACAACCAAATAATGATCCGATATATCCGTTGGTCCTCTATAATTATGTACATCCTGAAGCCTACCCATCAACCTTTTATCCGCCAATACATAATCTAACAAACTACTTTCCTTACGTGCTATATCATACCTTGTATATATATTTATCCTCTTTTTCATAAAATATGTATTACTTATTACCAAACCTCTTTCTACACATAGCTTAATTAATGGTTCCATATTTACCCCTGGCACCCCAAATTTACCTACTACTCCCTCCACAACATTTTTACCCACTTTAGCATTAAGATCCCCAACCACAATTACTCTGACTTGGTTCAAAACTCCCCACACACTCACTCAACATTTCCCAAAATCTCTCTCTCCTCACTACACTTCTCTTCCCCAGGTGCATAAACACTTACTATAACCCACTTTTCACATCCAACCTTTATTTTACTCCACATAATCTTTGAATTTATACATTTATATTCCCTCTTTACATGCCATAACTGATTATTCAACATTATTGCCACTCCTTCTTTAGCTCTAACTCTATTTGAAACCCCTGACCTAATCCCATTTATTTCTCCCCACTGAAACTCTCCTACCCCCTTCAGCTTTGTCTCACTTAAAGCCAGGACATCCAGCTTCTTTTCATTCATAACATGTACAATCATCTCTTTCTTATCATTCGCACAACATCCACGCACATTCAAACATCCCACTTTGACGGTTTTCTTTGTTTTCTTTTTAGTAAATCTATACAGGAAAAGGGGTAACTAGCCCATTGTTCCCGGCATTTTAGTTGACTTTTACAACACGCATGGCTTACAGAGGAAAGATTCTTATTCCACTTCCCCATAGATATGAAAGGAAAAGCAATAAGAGCAAGAACTATTAAGATAAAATAAAAAGTCAAAGAAAACTCAGATGAGTGTGTATACATAAACGTGTACATATATGTGTAGCGTGACCCAAGTGTAAGTAGAAGTAGCAAGACATACCTGAAATCTTGCATGTTTGAGACAGAAAAGACACCAGCAATCCTACCATCATGTAAAACAAATACAGGCTTTCGTTTTACACTCACTTGGCAGGATGGTAGTACCTCCCTGGGTGGTTGCTGACTACCAACCTACTACTACTTCCTTATTAATTCTTTTTAATTTATTAAATTAAAAACTTTAGTCACTGGAAGCATATCTAATGCTCTGACTTTATTTGCAATTCTCATATTTTTAGCTGTGGCATTTTGTAGCTAATCCTTAGAATTTTTCCAGCCTGTCAACATGGAGTTTTTTTTTTTGGTTTGGATACCATACCACTATTGTCTATTCTGGTTTTGATTTACATGTGTTGTAAACAACTTTTAAGCATTTCCTATCCATATACTGTAAAGGCTATTTTGAAATTGGCAATGTCAGATTTTTTTTTTGTACTATATTTCAATAATATTATCCTCCAATGACCATCTTTTGTTGGCAAAGACTCATAGGTCTGTCTCATTGATGTTTTTTAATGTTTGATCACATAATCTATATTTGTATGGCCTGTTTTTATTTTCCCCAATTTTTATTACATGACACTTGCCCATGTTAAATTCCATCTTCCATATCTCTCTCCACTTATTTCATCAGTCCAGGTCAACATTTTTATTGCAGATAATTGTAATTATGATGTTTGTTCGTCTCAGATAATGAGAGAATGAATTCTGGTGAATGTATTTCCTACTTTGTATCACTTTGTCTTGGCAGTAACAGCCAGTTGTTTACTAAAAATATAGATTCTGCCTGAATTTTTGACATATCCCTTCCTTACACAGGAAGTGATAGCTCTCATGTTTATCTGATACCCTGGCACAACTGTACTTGGTGGCAGCAATGGTATTACTGTATATACTTTTCCACAATTTTTTTTTTTTTTAATAGCTACTGTAGTGTGGAAAAATGCATTGGAACTGGTATTTAAATTTTCAATAGTCTAACCTGTATCTAATTAGATTACCACAATAAAATTAAATATAAATATACAAAATACTGTAAGTGTTTCGAAATATATTACCTTTTGTTTTTCTTCTACAGGTAACTGAAGACTTTCTCTTCTTCCACAACAAGTATGGTCCTGTTGATAAACTTGACACTCGCATCTTCCTTACTGGCCCCAAGGTAATAATTCCTTTAATTTGCTCAATATTGCAGTATTAATCGGTACAATAAACAACCCCCACATAGAGGAAACTTTAGATGACATTTCGGTCCATTCTGGACCATTGAAGTAAAGTTCTTTCAAAATGGTCCAGAATGGACTGAAATATATAAAAGTTTCCCCTCTCTATTATAAGTGTGGGTTATTTGTAAATTATTTGAGCCACAATGTTGTAACTTTTATTCTTTTGCATTAATAGGTACTGCTTACTCAGATGTTACAAATGCATGCTATACGTGATAATTAATAAAAGTAATGAAATTATGTGGAGTGAAGATAAGATCAGAACACACAGTAGTATTTTTTCGGTAAAGTTACGGTTGACCTTAAAGAGGGATGAGTGATGTTGCCTGGGTTGCTTTATATACAGTATAATGGGCTGTAGAAGTTTCCGGTAGTGTTTTGGGAGATTTCTGAAGAGCCTTAAAGCTTGAAGGACAAGTTTGGGAATGCTAGAGAAGGAACAGAGAAAAGAGGAAGATGTTCAGAGTAAGAAAGGCCATGATTGATTAGAAATCTGCTATGGTGTAGGATTAAATGTTGGATCTGATAAAACATGGTAGTTATCACAGTTGCTCTTTGCTGATGACAGTTCTTTTGGAGGACTCTGAAGGCAAGTCAGAGGTTGGTGAATGAATTTGGTTAAGTATGTAAAAGTGAATGTAGAAAAGGGCTGAGGAGGGATTATTTAGATGATTTGATCATAGAAAGAGGAACAGGATGACAAAGAGTGTTTAAAGTATGGGGAGGGGTAGGTGTCATTCCTGGAATGGTTGGAGGTTAGGGGTTAAGGAGGCTTTGAGTTTTAGGGGCTTAACCATTCAGCAGGCTTGTGTGAGCATGTTTGGAGTGAATGGAGACAAGTGGTCTTTAATGAACATGCTGGAGTGTGAATAAGGTAACATTTATGAAGGGATTCAGAGAAACTGGTTAGCCAATCTTCCGTCCTGGAAGTGGGAAGGGCAATGCCTGTCCTCTGAAAGAGGAGTGGGAATGTTGGAGTCAGAGGGTAATCTTAAATGTGATGTCAGCATACTGGCAAGACAGTGATTAAAAGAATGATGGTGAGAATAGTGGTATTAACACACTTGTAGTGATGTCAAGCATATTTTTCAATCATTGCAGAGAGGCAGAAGCTAGAGACTATGGTTTCATTTTGGATGTCAATTTGTGGTACAGTAGAAAACCTTAATTTACTCTATCATAACTTTCTTTTTCAGTATTATGCAATTTAAATTTAGGGTTCAATTTCCATTAGAAGCACACCCATTTCCATTAAGGCATACAGGAGCGGAATTCATTTCCATTGGTGGTGTACTTTTTCATTAGGAGCGCCAGGTCAGGTAGCCCTGAAATCTCCCCGATACACATTACAAAACTCCATTAGCTTAACACGGGGGGAAAGGTGTGAGGCAGGGCAATGAGATGTAAACAAACTAGCTCAGCTTTTCCTTCTTTTTATCACCCCATCTCATTTCTGGATTTTTATCATGGCTTCCAAATGAAGTGCAGGTGACACTGGTGAAGCAAGGAAGAATAAGCGTGTAACTATGCCAATTACAAAAAAACTTGAGGTAATTGAGATGATGAAGGGTTGTGCATGCATTATGGAGAAGGCAAAGAGTGTATGGTGTTAAAGAATTAAGGATTCTTTCAATTTGGAGATAATGAGGCAAAGATAAGGGCTTGTGCAATCCTTAGTGCAACAGTGAAAAGAATTAGGAATAGGTCCACAGCCACCCTCTTCACTCCTAAACCTGACTTGAAGGTAAGTAGCAAATACAGTATTAATGTAACCATTTTTTAATTAATGGCCTTTTGTTTTAACTGTCTGAATCTCACTAGAGTTCAGGTATGTCAGAGAATCGTCATTGAGAATGTTAGGTATGAAAAACTATTTTTATGACAGTAATCACCCAGGGAGGTACTATCGTCCTGCCAGATGAGTGTGAAATGGAAACCTGTAATTGTTTCAAACAATTACAGGATTGCTGGTGTCTTTTCTGTCTCATACACACTCAGTATAACAGGTACATATTGCTACTTCTTGCTCTTAGGTCACACTAAAATGTATTTACACATATATGTATACACACCCATCTGAGTTTTCTTCTATTTTCTTAATAGTTCTTTTTCTTTTCATTTCCATGGGGAAGTGGAAAAGAATCCTTCCTCCGTAAGCTGTGTGTGTTGTAAAATGCAACTAAAATGCCAGGAGCAAGGGGCTAATAACACCTTCTGTATAAATTACTAAATATAAGAAGAAAGTTTATTCTTTTTCAGGTCTCCCTACCTTGTTGGGAGATGCCTGGTGTGTTAAAACACCAATTTGTACAAATATTTTTACTGTATTTTATGATTATTTTTTTGTGGAGATTCGGTGGTAATTTCATAGATAATAAATTTATTCATTGCTACTTGTCTGGACATTACATATGTAAATGTATGGTTTAATGGTTTTTGAATATCTAATACATTCTTTCTAAAAATATTACTGTAATTTTCTCGTGTGAGAAAAATGTTTTTAAAGTTAAGAGTTTTGTTTTCTAGGTTGGTGAAGAGTTTGAGGTACAAATTGAAAAAGGAAAAACTCTGCACATTAAAACACTAGCCATGGCTGAAGATCTCAATGTCAATGGAGAACGGGAAGTGTTTTTTGAATTGAATGGTCAACTTCGATCAGTAATGGTTCGTGATCAAGAAGCTGTAAAGGTAAGAATTACCGACGATTGCTAAATTTTAAGATGCAGAGGAAAAAAATTCTAATGAGCCTGCCCAGTGGAACTGGAAACTGGACTATGCTTTATTCTGTCCTGGATCATTATGAAATTCTAATGTGATAATGGCCAAGGTTAGACCCAAACCCTCTTCCAGTTCTCATTTATAATTCATTAATTTATCAGTTTCAGCCTTGTGACACTTATTTTTCAGAATGAATGTATTGTACTGGAAAATGCATAGTTGGTACCTATAACATTGAGATTGCATGAACATGAGCTGTGTGGATTTACTGTTACTGATATTTTTTGTAGTTTCATAATTTTTGATAGTAAAATCACTATTAACAAAGACTTGAACCCAGTATCACATGACGTTTTTAGTTGGAAGGAGAAGTCTTTCCCCAAGGCATGGCAAAACTTAAGTGTAATTGTCCTGATTTTGGACTAATTTAAGTAACGAATGGATGAAATAAGGTTCAATTCAACAATTTACCTCTTTATATTAAGTCATTAGATTGCAGTTATCAAAATCTATATTATGGTGATAGTCTTGCATATGATAGAAAGCAGCAATGTTTATACATACTTATTAACATTTTTGAATGTTTAAGTATATATTTTTTTATGGACTCTGCTTCAAAAAGCAAAAATACACAACTTTGCCATTGTATTGACTAGTAATCTGTTATGTTCACATTAATGTGAGACATAAATTACAGTAGCATTTATTATATTTATAGGCTTCATTCAAGGAAGGGCAATATAGTTCAAATTCCTTGAATCAAGGGACCTTCACTAGTATATGACAAACCCACTTGAAGGGAGGATAATAAGTGTGTGGTAAGACTACAATCATAACGAGTCATAATTATTTTTTTTTTTTTCATATTCACAAATTGTGCTGAACCCTTATGGGTCACAAAGCATCAAAAGGCTGAGGGTAATTATCAGCTAAGGGAAGTAATGCAACAGATGAACTTAATCAACAAGAAAAGCTAGTGTTGGATTAATAAATCTATTTCAGTAAAAAAATTAGTGTATGACTGTACTGCAAGTAGGTTTTTCCAAAAGAGCAAGCAACATAAGAGTGCCCTGGTCCTGAAAAACAGATCGAAAATAAATCCTACCTCTTGTCTAGTAAAGTGGAACAATTGAGTAAAAAATGATTTGATTGTCAAAAAGCTTTACGGGTTACATAGAGGTGTCGGCCACCTTTTCACGTAAGTTAATCTTGCATGGCCAATACTTTAATGTGCAAGTGCCATTTCCCAAACCCTACAATGATGAAACGTAGACCAAGACCCCAACTGTTTAATCAAGAATAACTATCCATTGTCCTGGACCAAAGACTTTACCACTGATCCTGAATGGTCAAAAGACAAAACTGAAAAATAGAATAGGTACAGTTTATCCCTGTGGAAGATGGACAGGGCCCGGACTGCAGAGCATACACGAGTGTGCAAGTTCATATCTCTGGCCACTAGAATGTCCAGGGACCCAACAAAAAAAAGTATTTGCTGACGAGAACACGGGAGTCAAAGCTATAAATTGCTTGTAATGTACTTTGAGACAGAAACCACAACAAAAGAAGTAAGAAGAGAAATGTGGATGATGGCTGTAAAAAGTGCTTATAACTCTGCCATAAAAGTAATAAACAAATCCAATAGGCATCCCTGTATTACAGTAACTAGAAAAAAACTGCTCTATCCTACAGCACTGGAGGATTTAAAGCTGAGTGTACAGAGCTTTATCATAAAATTATTTTATTAACACAGCTGTTTTCCACCAAGGCAGGGTGGCCTGAAAAAAGAAAAACTTTCATCATTTACTCCATCACCGTCTTGCCAGAGGCATGCTTACACTACAGTTATAAAACTGCAACATTAACACTCCTCCTTCAGAGTGCAGGCACTGTACTTCCCATCTCCAGGACTCAAGTCCGGCCTTCCGGTTTCCCAGAATCCCTTCATAAATGTTACTTTGCTCACATTCCAACAGCATGTCAAGTCCTAAAAACCATTGTCTCCATTTGCTCCTATCTAACATGCTCACACATGCTTGCTGGAAGTCCAAGCCCCCCTCCCTCACACAAAACCTCCTTTACCCCCTCCCTCCAACTTTTCCTAGGCCGACCCCTACCCTGCCTTCCCTCCACTACATTTTTATACACACTCGAAGTCATTTTATTTCCTTCCAGCCTCTCTACATGTCCGAACCACCTCAATAATCCCTCTTCAGCCCTCTGGATAATAGTTTTGGTAATTCTGCACCACCACCACCTAATCTCCAAGCTACAGATTCTCTGCATTATATTCACACCACACATTGCCCTCAGTCATGACATCTCCACTGTCTCCAGCCTTCTTGTTGCAACATTCACCACCCATGCTTCACACTCACACAAGAGCGTTAGTATAACTATACTCTCATACCTTCCCCTTTTTGCTTTCACAAACTCCTCATTGCACCACTCGCCTTTTTGCCCTTGTCAATTCTATGATTCGCATCATCTTTCGTAGACCCATCTGCAATTGAAAATGGTCGACATCAAGGAAGTAGTAGTACATATTCATAGCAGGGATACAAGACATTGGAAAGGGAAGGGTGGAAGGGTATATGTACTTGAATCATTGGTACTTCCTAAGAAGGCACAGAAAAGAAATGAGCAGGGTGAATAGAAAAGGAAAGTTGATAGAAGTAACTAGTTTGACTGATAATAATAATGTAATCAATTGTAGCACCTGAAGAAGTCGTCTATAGTCTGACCATAATGTAGATTTTGATTGCAAATTAATGTTTGAATCCTTGTATAGGTAAATTAAAACCAATTAACTTCTCCAGACTTCACCTGCTTGAAGGTCTCTAATTTCAATGCCATAGTTTGCACCCAGATCAGTGGCACTCTTCACAAAACACTTCAAAATCTGCTCATGCTGTATAAAGCAGTACGTAGTATTAGGTTAAGTCTTTGCTCTATGTGGTTTTATCATTTATATACTGTATATATAATTTGTTCTTTATTTTTTTTTGCTTCTGCTGTTGCTAATTTTAATGAAGTAGCAGGAATAGTCCTAAAATATCTAAAGGCCTTTTCTTCTAATTTCTCTAAAGTGTTAAACATGTACATTAGTTATAGTCTGGCCCCATTATCATGAAGTCATTAGGGTTGAGAGCTGTCAAAACAAAAAATTGATGGAAATAAAAAATGAAAATGTTAATGTAGTCCTAACTTCAGACTATTCTGATTAGGTGTTGCCACATTAGTTTCAATTTCATAAGCACTAAACCGAATTGGATCACATAGCACTAAATGATAGGGAAGAAAAGTGCCTCCTAAGAAATCATAGAATCAGTATTAAAGTGGAACCATCAGAGGAAAGTAATTGGTGAGGGTGTCCATTGGTAAAACAATAAAATTGGTAAACAGGACAATCGGTACATTTCATGCGAATATGTAATTACATCATATTCACTTTTGAATGCTAGGTTAGGCTGGAATTGCATACAGTTTCCTTTTGCTGTTGCTTTGATATAGGAAGTTTATATTACTCATATTCATGAGAAATTTCTAAATCTATAGGGATCATGTACCACCTGGGAAATTGGAGGTAATCAGGATTGATTTCAGAAAATAAAGGGTGTCTACCACAGTCCACTTTGTGAATTTATTATTAAATCAGTTTAGAATTTCATAGTCAGCATTTTTTTTTTTTAATTCCATACAATTAAGGAATTTATTTATTTTAACCATTGCCATCCATGAACATTGTCAAGATGGAAACAGTGTTTAGCCTTTCTTATTTGTAGTTTTTTATTGAGCTGACTTTTTGTCTTGATTTATTTTGCTTGGTCATCTGCAGATAATTTATCTTGTGTACTAAAGCTATTGGTTCACTGTATAATTCACTGTTAGTAAGGTCAGATAATGGGGCTTGACTATCTCTAAAGACAGGTCGGTGCATCATCTGCAATTAACAAATGCAAAACAAGGCTATCTAGTAAGTCTTTCATAAGTATTACTATATCGTTAATAATTCTTTATTTGCTTCATCAGGATTTGCATGTTCATCCAAAAGTAACTCCTGGTGTAAAAGGACAAGTAGGAGCCCCAATGCCTGGCAGTGTAGTTGACATCCGTGTGAAAGTGGGTGATGAAGTGAAGAAGGGCTCTCCACTAGTAGTCCTCTCGGCCATGAAAATGGAGATGGTTGTTCAGTCCCCATGTGATGGAGTTGTTAGTACTATTGATGTTACCAAAGACATGAAATTGGAAGGTGATGATTTGGTGCTCACTATTGATCCTAAGTGAGAACTTTTGTGAAGTTTCATGTGCAGTACTACAAAAGATGAAATTAACAAACTTTTATGAAGATAACTTTGAAGAGCATATAAAGTATATATATATATATATAAAATAAAAGAATGTGTGTATGATTGTTTAATAGACTGTCACAGTATTTTGAATTTTGCTAAATTTTACATTAAGGTTAATAAAAATGAAGTTTTAAATTATTCAATTTTTGACAAGTTTTTATTGACTGGAAAAGCAATAATAATTCTCTTGATTATATTTATAATTTTTTAGTTTACTTTGTTTTGGAATGGATGAAAGAACAGGGGTTGCTGAAATTCAAACTGCAAATGCAAGGTTATGAAGATTAGGGATGGGGGCAAGAACTTTCAGAGTATAGACTGGTGGCAGAAGCTGCAGATATCACCAAGAGACTTAAGGGGACCATAGTGCCCAGCATATCTCCAAAGGCTTGCATCAGTCAACCTGTACAATTATTGCTCCTCTGGCAAATCAGGAATCTCGTCAATATACATGAGGGCAATCTTTGAGTACGCAGCACCAGTATAGAACTCGCCTGAAAAAGCATCTTAAGAAAGTGGAGAGGTATGCAATGAAGCTTGGTCCAGAGCTGTGTAGTATGAGCTAGGAGAGGCTAATGGAATTGAATCTAACAACATTGGAGGATAGGAGAACACAGGAGATATAACATACAAAATACTCGTGGAAAATTGATAGACAGGAGGGGCAAGAAAGGTACTCTGCTGGAAGTTGAAGTCACAAGTGAGCTACAGGGATATCAGGAAGTATTTCTTCAATCTGAGTTGTCAGGAAACTGCATGATCTCAAAAGTGATGGAAGTAGGCTCCTTGTATAATTTTAAGAGCAGTTATGATAGGGTCCACGAGACTAGGAGGGAGTGAATTTGGCAAGCAGCATGTTGAGGGGTGGAACCAGGACTCTTCCCCAGCAAGTACATACACATAGGACAACAAAGAACAAGTGTAATACCAAGCTATCAAATTTGATATGATCATAGCAAAGCTATGATCATGTCAAATTGGCTGGTATTATTTAAGAGCCGTGACCCAGAAATGAGCCTTGATCTCTATGAATATTTTGTGAACTGCATAAGTGAATTCCAAAATATATGATAATTGCAAGGGACAAACTTGGGTTAGTGGGTGATATGACAGTGTTAACATTGGCTAGGGGGATCTTGACAAACCATGATTTAATGTCCAAAATAAGGTATACCCACGTTATTGCCGACATGCAAACAAATTTGTGAGCAGTAGTAAGAATGTCTACACTTACGCTTGAACACTTATGTTTGAATGAATGTACACATGCACAAAATTATCTCCCCCCTCCCCACAAATTCACAAAGCACAATTACTGTAAAGTATTTTGTTATATAATGTACGAAGATTGACTTCTAACATTTGAAGTAAGCCCTTTTTAACCTCGGAAGAAAATAAGATGCTTAGTTCTGATTTTTCTTTATAATTTCTCATTTTTATTATGTAATGTTTCTTCTAGAGATAAGTATACCTTGGACCCCTCCAGTGCTTGGTAATGGAGGATGGTTAATAAAATATTTTACCAGTGGAGTGATAGCCACCGGTTATCAAAAAGTTAGTTTGTCAATATAGAGTCTGTCGATGGTAAGAGATTATGCAATGTATCTAAAAAAAAAAAATAGAGATCTCAGCTCAGGTGTTTAATTTTTCATGTGGTATATATTCATATTTGTAATTGTGCATTAGCTTTTCCATGTGTATGTATTCATACATGTGTGTGCACCTAATAATCTTGGTCAAACAAGCCAAACTTCTATAAAAATAGATCATATCCCATCCCATTTTTTCACTTGTCTAATAGATACGTATATTTTTGTGAATTAATAGCATACCCTATTATTATTTTGCACCAAAACTAACAACATTAATCGTGTATATGGTGTAGTTATTGCAACAGTGAATTTCTTATTTTGTGAAAGGAGATTTAAGTAGGCAAGTTCTGGCTATAAAGCAAAATGTATTTTCAAAGCCAGGATCGTAGAACCTGTGTTGGAGTGGAGTGGCCTGTGCAATGCTTTATGCTGTTTTTGACTTGAGAGCTATAATTGTCACATCATAAATATCAATTATACAAGTTAACTTTTTGTAGTGGTAGTTTCTAAAAAAAAAATTTCTTTCTTTTCATTAGTTTTTATACTCAAGAGTACCAGGACAGTCATGGTAGAATGGAATTTGTTGTATATGTATTACTACTACTGTTATTTCTTTTTAAATGTTTAATTTCTTTTGTACAGTTTTGTTGGTTTCATATATATTTATTTAATGTAAGACCTCGGTTTTCGTGTGCCCTAGTTTGTATGTAAAACTATAGTTATTCTCTATAAAATGTATGTTAATATTTTTGGGTGTCTGGAACGGAACCAATTAATCCGTTGCAGACACCCAAAAATATTAACATAAATAACTAGTTTTACATACACACTAGGGCATACAAAAACCAAGGTTCCACTGTATATCTTATACAATGCTTCACAATGCAAGTATGGGTGGGACTTGCTGCGTAATGAAGTTACTGATCACATTTAAGCAGTTTTTGTGCACTTGTCAAGCTTGAATTCCAATGGTATAAGTAAAATGTTGATTTTACTATGTTTATGTAACTCAACCCTCAGTGAAAATATAAGGGGAATTATTAGTGCATTCATGGGAGAGCAGTAGGGCCTCTGGGTTATACAGTGCCTAGGGAAAATTAAATTTCTCAATTACTATGCTTCTTACAGTATTTTGTGGATCATCAAACCTGGTCTTAGTGATTGAACCATATCAGTAATATTTACACATGAAAAAAAGGCACTTGTATATAGTTCTGGACATTTATTAAAGGAAACTTTTTGCCACAAGCTCCTTTAATAAATGACCTGAACTGTACTTAAGTGTTTTTCCACATTGTTGGTATTGCCATTTCATTTACTTCCATTACACCCAATGCTAGAGAAAGTTCAGTAAACATGTAGGACAGTTATTCTAAAAAATATAATTTGTTAATTTTATGCACCCTCTTTCCCATTTTTTCTTATCATTCCAAGATGTGTTAGTTTTATATTTTGCACCCTCTGTTCTGTTTTAAGATTTGTGTACGTATGTAGTTATACTAATAGCTTTATCAAGAATGTAATGTCATACTACACACTTTCTTATTATATGTATTCACTAGTGCAACAAAATTGACATCTCATTGCTTGAGCTCATGCAGTTGATTATTAATTCAAAGATCAGTAAATGCCATTTGAACCACATAGGTTCAGCTTGTTTGTTAATGGAAAATGTACTATATCCTAGATTATTATTATTATAATCAAAACCAAGCACTAAACCACTGTATCTTAGAAATAACATGAATGTTGTAATGTAAACATGGCTAAGCAAATTATATTAAAACTAATTCATGTTGTGATGGCAAAATATAGCAGCCTTGGACTGATAATCTTTGGCATAATGTTTTGTGGTTGGAAAAGTTGCATGCTGCTTCAGTGTGTTGAAGTACAGTATTTACATTCCAGTTTTGTTTATAATTATAAAGTATATACAGTACAAGCTTTTGCATGTAAAGAATTTTATTTGCTGCTTAGGACAAATGACATTTAATAGATTAAATTAGAGCCTTGGATGTTTGCAGCAAATGTGTGAAAGGCTGTCAGGTAAAAAAAAAAATTAATGCAGTTCTATCATATTGTAAAATTGTCAATGCAGTCTAGCAAATAAAATGTCTTGACCTGTACTTGTTTAAACTACATTTGAAGGATAAATTACCATACATTTAAGGCACTCCTAAAACTTACTTTGCAGTTATTTTAACCATTTTCTATTTACCACAATAAATGAGGCCATTTCAACACCTGCATTGAATATTATCCAGATTCAGATCTTTTTACTTATACCAGACCCAAAGGAAACTTAAGTCATGGATTAGAATAGTACTTTTTTTTTTATTGTAGAACAATTACACTGTTAAATCCAAATTTTTATTGTAAAACTAAGTAAATTTTATTAAATCCAAAATTTTATATTGACAAGAAGCCTTTCTATAACTTTTGTCTTCCTGTGTGCAACTACCGATGGCTCTAAAAAATAGTTGTTGTGATATGTAAAATAAATGCTTTAGATACAAAATTAATGTTTAGGATTTTAACCATGTTAATGACAATGCCATATCTAAATTTATTAGGTTAAGTATATATTCCATAAATAAGTGATAATTTAGGTTTGAGATCTTGTAAACTTGTGATGTCAAAGTTATACTGTGATGTTTTTTTTTTTTTTCTGTATGAAGGTAAAAGTTATTTTTTTTGTGAAAAACTGATTGCTCTTTAATATTAAAATTAAAATATTTGAAGAATTTTAGGAAAATATATTTAATAAATCTGTCTAGTACTAGCATGACAACTCATCCTCATGTAACTCAGAATTTTTTTCTAAATTAGCTGTTATAGTGACAGTAACCACTTAACAGCATACCAAAGTAGTGTACAGTTTGCTGTTAGTTGGGGCAATAATTATCCTTAATGATCAGTTCTGGAAATGGATCTCTGTACTTAGGTTATAATTGACCATTTTTTTTTAACTTTAATTATCCATACACCATTAACAGACACCTCCGTAATTTCTAAAACAAAAATCCATATTTGGTGCCTTTTATAATGAGATGTATGTGGGATGTATTCTGGATTCGTTATAATAATAATAAGCTGCTCTCTATTTGTTGTTTAAATATAAATAACCTCCAGAAAGAAATTTTTTGTTGAAGTGCCACTTTTTAAACTGTGGGAGACCCAGAGGTAAAAAAAAAAAATGCAGTGTATGTGGTATAATTTAAAAAATGTATATTTTTTTCTAAGTAAGCAAAAGATATTTTATGTAAACTTACTTAGATATAGAGTCAAAGTTGGCAGAAATTGATAGCTTGTCAGCAACATCAATGAAGTGCAGAGTGGTACGGTATTTATTTTCCCCATTTATTCATGCCAAATTATACTACATAACTTCAAATTTTTCTATCATTAGATGTTTTTTCAAAGTACAGTAGGGCCCCACTTAGATGGCAGGTTAGGTTCCAGGCTATCGCCGGAAAGCAGAACGCCATTTTTTTTCCATTTATAAATGCCAGATAACAAGTTTATACGTATTAACTTATATTAAGTTAGTAATAGTAATAGAACTAGGCATTAAAAAAAAAAAAACAATAAAAAGTAAAATACATACACTACATTCATTACTTACCTTAAAATATTTGTAGTCTTATTAATGTAGGGTGAGAGGTGAGTAGTACTTATTTGTAGGAAGTCAGGTGTAGGTAGCCGGTATGTGTAGCCCACCTGGACTACACCTACCAGCTACCTACACTGCGGCCCAGAGCCATATCATTACCATTGTGCAGGCCGGGTCACCATTTGGAGAAGACCCGGGCCGGACGTACCGGCGAACCTACAAGAAGATTACCATTGACATACCTTGTTCACTGAATTTAATAGTTTCTAACAACTACCTTTAGATGCCATCATAAATGGAGGGAGAAGTAATGAATAATTTGGGTCGAGAATTTTAAACAAAAGCGGACTAGGCCAAACGCAGATTCATACAAGTTTTCTTTGGTGCTGGACCAGAGAAAACGTAATGTTTTCCCTCCGCCCTAACCCCTGTGGTTTAGCGCTTCTATTTGATTATAATAATAATAATAAGTCCCTCCGCCCGGCATATAAGCATAGCATATTTATATGCTATGTAACGTGTTTCTTATATAATTTTGAAGAAAATATCATGGATTAATGAAAATATCTATATTGACGTAAAATAATAATAATGTGCCCAAGAGTGATTATTATTACGTACTATTAGTATTACTATGGCGTTAAGACTAGAGGGACATAGTGATTTTAATATGTACCTGCATGCCAGCACAGTGTGTAAGTATATTTAGGTACAGGTACACAAGTATTATTATCAGAACAAAATATGCAATAACTTTAAAACACCTGAAATTTTGGAAAGTTTCCAGACATCAGGGATGTGCTCAGAGAGTGTAAACAAACCGGGTGGCGTTCGCTGTATTAGACAGGTTGCCGTATAGTGTTTTGGTCATAATTTGAAATTGCCATATTAGCGGAACGCTGTAAAGCGGGGCCCTACTATACTGTATTCTTTCAACAAAGCAGCCAAGGTACTGGCAAGCTTACACAGATGCAGTGACTATCAGACACTTCAAAATATTCTGCAGAGTCATTGTTAACCATGATGTAATGTGGACACGCCTTGCCCTACATTTTTCCCTAGACCTGACAAGGTGGTAAGACACTCGAGCACTGAGCTGAAATGTTGGCTGGTATCAAATTTGAAAGTATGAAAATTAAACATTTATGGCAGTGACAGGTGTCCCTGGCAGCAAATTTATGGCAGTTTAAGGGTTATTCATAAGAACATAAAGAAGGAAAGCTGCAGCAGGCCTACTGACCCATGAGAGGCAGGTCCATGTCATTCCCCAGCTTAGACCTGACTACCTGGAGTTTACCTGGAGAGGGTTAACCTGACTACCTGGAGTTAACCCCCTCCAGGTAAACTCCAGGTCACTTCCATTCATTACTGTTATTGCATTCATTAGTGCTAAACCTGTAGAGGCCATACAGTACCTGGAGAAATGGAAGGCATCAGAATATATTCATGAAAGTGTCAACCCTAATGTAGAAAATACCAATTCAAAACTGCAAACAGGAGGGTACAGATTTCTCAAGAAATATGTAGATTTTGATCAAATTTAGTCCTCCCTCCCTACCCTGATTGATGCTGGGTCACCTTAATGCAGTAGGGGTGAAAACTGATGGTTGTGCTTAGGGGTATTATGACAGTGAAACTAGGTATAATAGGCTAATAGGGAAAGGGATGGGGGTAATGCCTATTAACTACATAACGGTCATCAAGGCTGCATGTAACCTATTCACCATAAGTTGAGAATATTTTAATCCCTAAAATGGAATAAACTAAACTGTATATATATATATACACCTAGAAACCTCTGTTTATTACAACAGTGGACTAGGTACACTGCATCAGACACTACTGGATACACTATATCTATGCAGCAGACTAAGTCTGCTGTGTCTGACTGTACCAGACATACTAAACAAACTAATACAATACAGTAAATTACCTGAAAACAAAAATTTAGAAGTACAGTACAGTAACTTTTTTTTTTACCTTTACTGGTGGATAGCCGAGCTTAAACTAATCATCTTGTATCTTGGGCCATTTTCATGTAATCCCAAGGACCAACTGTTGAACTTTTTTTTTTTTTTTTTGCTAGCCTGCACACTAAGTGAGTGTTAAAAAGTTTATCCTTACTTTGATACACTATTACTTAATGTCACCAACATGCCAGATTCCACCTTCCTTATTTGCTAGTACGGAACTAGGCCAAGGGAAATATGGGTAGGAATGTTACAAAAACTTCCTTTCGATTAAATACCTCAAAGGATTTTGATCAAATTCAAATTGGTTACAAATGCAGTACACAATTATACACGTTAGATAAGTTGCCCATTTCTTTGTTTCAATTGCTTTCACTCCTGCATGGCACTTTATTTAGAATAATGATAATAGTAATTTCACTGCTGCAGATTACAAAGATTTAAAAAAAAAAAATGGTTCAAAACTTTATTTTTTTAAATTAGTCACACCATCTTGCAAATGCTGTACTCTTAATCCCAGATGTAATTACACTGACATATGCACACAATTTTTCAATTAATTTTTTATAAGATTCATAATTTTTATATTACAAGTGTTACCTGTGAAGCTGCTTTATTTTAATATTCAATAAGTAAACTTTTAAAAAGTTTGTAATAATTTAAACTAACATGATAAACAAAAAAATAATGTAAATGTATTTATCCTTTAATAAAGAACATCATTGACAGACATCCCATTATAGGATGGTCAACTCACCCCACAAGAACTTTTTCATCCAAATATTCCCACTTTATTGATTACCTGGTCAAAAAATTCTACAATAATAAATGTAAATAAAAAAGGCACAATACTGTGACTGGAACAATACACACACAACCCGCACATAGAAGAAAGGAGCTTACGACGATGTTTCGGTCCAACTTGGACCATTTACAAGGTCACACTAACACAAAGAACAGGTAGAAGGGGTTATATAACCCCTCCTACCTGTTCTTTGTTAGTGTGACTTTGTAAATGGTCCAAGTCGGACCGAAACGTCGTCGTAAGCTCCTCTCTTCTATGTGCGGGTTGTGTGTATATGATAAATGTATCTTGCAGTTACACAGTATAATGGATACAAACTTCTAAAAGAAAATTTAACATTTCAATTCATTTGATACACCTTAGTTACCTTTAGAAGTCCAGTGACTAAAGCTGTCTATGTATCATTATTGCCAATAATGCTACAAAAACTTTAGTAGCAGTACATGTGAAATTCATTAGTATGTATTTTTATGTCCCAAATATCAATGAGCAGCAGTTCAGAGATTACATTCTTCACTGCCCTTTATAACTAACTCTGTTATCCTCTCCACCCTTGCTATTCTATGATCCAGCAACACCCCCTGCCCTACAGCGCTGTATGACCTAGTGGGTTTAGCGCGTCTTTTTTTTTTTTATTATAATAATAATCTTCAATGCAATTTCTTTTCAGATCACAAAGTCAGGATAGAAGCTTTCATATCTTCTATAAAGACTGAATGATGCCTTCATATAAGAGGCAACACAATTTGCATTGTACTCTACTTGAAACTTTTAATTTATTGTGAATACTTTATATATTACATTTAAAAGCTGTATGACTTGCAGTTTTACTATTTGTTTATATAATAAAATTAATTACATTTTTAAAAATATACTTGCACTTTATGAGCAATACACTTCATTAAAATTAATGTAAAGTGATTTTCTTTACAGGTTAAAAAAGGAGTGATTGATGAATACAGATTTCATGTTACATACTTGTTAACTTCTACAGGCTCATGATCTTGCAATACAATAAAACATGAAATAATACACATATCAAAATCCAGTGTAATGTTCCATTCAAGAAAAAATACATCTGAATACATTACACAGGCAAAATTTTAAAATGCTACATAGAACCTGTGTTTAGCTATAACTTGTACAAAATTGTCAAAATGCTAGTCTAGGTGGAGTCAAGCAACATAAGAAACTGTATCACAGATAAACCAACAGTGCAAGGAACATCAGTTGAAATTTATATTTCTGACAATGTTTCATGATATTGTACATTGCAATTTTTTTTTCTCTTTCAAACATAATTCTGCAGAACAAAGTCAAATATAAACTTACCTTATTTCTTTCTCTAACTTTTGGAATAAACAAAAATGACACTAGAAAAGAGAAAGACTTGACTGCAACTGCCTGAGCCTTTCAATTATTTCCTGTCTTTTCATCACCTAGGAGTTCAGTGTATATGAAGGATTTGCTTTCAACCTCTTAGAAATTTAGTTTATATATTTTTTTCAAGTATCTAGACTATTCAAAGTCCACTGTGTACTGAAAGATAGATTATCATAAATTATCGACCACAAGGCAAGATTTTTTACTAAATAAATATACCTAGAGTAATACCCCCATCCTCCTATCACAGGATATGGAAATACTGCACATGTTGACTGTTGATGCAGAAAAAAATTTACTGCCTCCCATCTGTGAGAACTGAAAACAACTTGTCATATCTATGGTTATGCAAATTGTATTACTGTACTGTATTTAAGTTACACCCCCCCATTTTGTCTTATGGCCGATGATATACAATACGTACAAATGATAACTAGTACAATATTTCCAATACAGTGGACCCTCGGAAATCGAACACTCCCAACTCGCCCTATTATGTAAGTTTATTATTGTAAGTGCTTTTATAGGTGTATTTTTGGGGGTCTGAAATGGACTAATCTAATTTACATCATTCCTTATGGGAATAAATTCGTTTGGTAACAGCACTTGAACAGCATTCTGGAATGAAGAATGTTCAATTTCCAGGGGTCCACTGTATGTACTTGAGATTGAAGGGAAGTATTGTAGTACAGATGTTCTACGGCTTCAGTGAATGGATGTACTATCAAGCACTCTGCTTCAGAGTCCAGGGCAATTCTGCAGAACAGATATTCTACTACTTCAGTGATGGGAACTACTGTATGCTGCTTCACACAGAAAATTCATAGCTTCAGATTTTAAAAAAACTGTCTTTCATACTATTTTAAGGCATAAGCAAACTGCATCCCTACATTAAATGCAAATCCAATGAAGAATTTCATCGTAAAGACACCATAGCACCTGATGCACTCATACTATTTGTTTCATAATTCATTGCCATGGAAAGAACTAACATTTCCCCAATATTAACACTTATCCTCAAACCTCAACACTCTGGTTGTTAATGTTCACTTCTGTATATTAAAATGTACCAAAGAAGATTTAATCATCGAAGAATTTTGCATTTGAAATGCACACTAAAAAGCAAATGTCCTTCAACAGTAATATAGCTGCAATTCTATTTTGATTTCAACAAAATACTTTTTCTTAATCATCTTGAAATATACTTTCAGTCTAAATGCCCTAAGTCATCAACATGATTTCATTCAATAGAAACTCAGATTATATTCTGTATACTATACAGATCAAATTAGTTTTTTTTACTTATTCCAATTACTTGTATGTTACCGAGTAGAGGCCTCTAGGAAAACTGAAAACCTGGGAGGTGTCATTAGCCATAAACCACAGTGATCAATACAATGCTGGGCCACTTACAATATAATGCCACTTGGAGATGATGTCATACATCACCCAATCAATTATGGCTACATATGCCTTTACTCAAATGTAAAGATAATGATTATGTATATATGTACACATGCTTAATTACTATGTTTATATACAAGGAGTGGGATATCTCATTGAGCTATTTAAAGATAGGATCAGTGGTGGTCGACAAACTGTGCAAGGCGAGGATGCAAGACCGTATTGTAAGGAAGGCCATGTCTACGAAGAGTGGCAGCAGCCAGGCACTGTAAAGAGGTATGGTGTAGGGGATTTATTAGCTGGTGAAGACGCTGCATACGAGAGGCACGTAAGGAAGCAAAGCTCTGGCCAGATCTATTAAGAGTATCAAGGTGGGCACCGGCAGCAAGAAGCACAATTAGCAGTTCTCGACGACACTGCTTGTTGCTGGCTAGTGTATGGAGTGGGGTATTGCCCTGATGGTCCGTGGCACAAGAGTCTGCCCCAACTTCTAATAATAGAGCTACAACCTCCAAACTTGGGAAGGTACATATCGGAAATCTTCCAACTGTTGCTGACGAGTCCTTTGAGCAAGCCAAATGTAAAGGAGTTGCACCTCCTGATCCACGTGGATCCAGGCGTATTAACTGATACACTGCTTTTCTCATGGTGTGTCGTTGTAGTGGAGTTAAACCAGGTCCTAATTTAGTAAGCAAACAAACCAGATGCATAGTTATTACAAGGGTACGGTGAAAATAAGTAATATCTCGCTCTCCACCATTTGCTAATATACCATTACAGCCATTTACAATCTTACTAAGCTGAAACATGCCTACTTCAACCTCTCGCAAACATTTTTCAAACACTCGCATCATATCACAAAAGTTTACAACTGGCACTCTTCTGCCACGATTTTTAGCTTCACTCATCATAAAAGAGAATAATTCAGCAAATGAAACAAATGAGCTTTGTGTCATTGGACTGAGAGGCTCAAGGATCTTCTGCTGCATATCCAGTGCATACATCCAAAGAGTTATACATCGATCAAAGTTTCCAGTGTCAGCATAAACAGCCCCTCGATACCGGATGTAGTAACTAGTGTCAGGATGGGCTGGTCCAAGAATTCTCTCTCTCACAAGTAATGCTTGCATTCTCATTTCATCTGGATCTGAAATAATCTCTTCAAGCTGTTGCAAGGTCATCACTTCTACAGAGTTTTCGTATGCAGCAATAGGAGACTGTTGTATCGGCTTTGGGTATATCATTATACCATTTTCATATCTGAAATTAAAAAATGATATATCAGTTTAAAATCTGTACTTATATTCAAGGTGTGGTAAAAGACTGTTTTAAAAATAATCTATCTACCTGATGAATGTAGAAAAACAAATGAACCAAGGATCAAAAACTAAAGGCCAAGGTATTTATTTGCTCTAAACATATATAAAATGCAAAAATAACTTCTACCCTTCTTTAATATTAATAATATTTTCATTTTATATGAAGATACATTTGTGTTAGAGATTGGTTTACAGTTTACAGTTTTGTAAAGCATTTTGGGCAGAATTAAATAGGAGTAATGCTAATGAGAAGTACTATACAGTCATCCCTTGGTTTTCGCTTGTCCCAGTTTTCGCCGATTTTGGTTTTCGCCGACTTTTTTCAGGGAAAATTTGTCTTAGTTTTCGCAGGAGGAAAAGGCAATGTCAGGACACAAGCCTATGAAAGACAGGCTAACTCTTATGTTATGTGGGAACGCTAGTGGGGATTTAAAAGTGAAGCCTTTACTCGTGTATCACTCTGAAAATCCCAGAGTGTTCAACAAATACAGTGTTGACAAAGGTAAATTGTGTGTGTTTTGGAAGTCTAATGCTAAGGCATGGGTCACTAGGGAAATTTTCCTGGAATGGTTTAATCAAGTATTTGGCCCCAGTGTGAAGAAATATCTATTGGAGAATAAATTGCCACTTAAGTGCCTCCTGGTAATGGACAATGCTCCTGGTCATCCTCAAGACTTGGAAGACCAAATGCCTAAGGAATTCAGATTTGTAAAAGTGAAGTTCTTGCCTCCTAACACCACTCCTCTCCTCCAGCCCATGGACCAGCAGGTCATTGCAAACTTTAAAAAACTGTACACCAAAGCAATGTTTCAAAGGTGCTTTGATGCAACCTCAGACACTAGATTGACCCTAAAAGAGTTCTGGAAGGCTCACTTCGATATCTTCCATTGCATAGGCCTTATAGATAAAGCTTGGCAGGGAGTGACTTCCAGGACGATGAACTCTGCTTGGAGAAAGTTGTGGCCAGATTGTGTCCCAGAGAGGGATTTTGAAGGGTTTGAAGCTAACCCTGATGAGCCTATGGAAGTTGTGGAAAGTATTGTGGAATTGGGGACTTCTATGGGGTTGGATGTGAATGGAGAGGATGTGGAAGAGTTGGTGGAGGACCACAATGAAGATCTAACCACTGAAGAGCTGCAAGAGCTTGAGCTGCAACAACAACAAAACAGATCTGAGGAAATTGCTTCAGTGGAGGAAGAAAGATGTAAGGTGCCTTCTTCAGAGATTAAGGAGATTTGTGCAATGTGGAGTAGGGTGCAATCATTTGTGGAGGAACATCACCCTGACAAAGATGTTGCAATCCGTGCTGGCTACTTTTACAATGACAATTCCATGTCCCATTTTAGGGACATTTTAAAGAGCCGCCAGATACAGAGCTCTCTGGAGAGATATTTAGTGCCACATGTGTGCAGTGAATCACAAGCTGGTCCTAGTGGGATTAAAAGACAAAGAAGGAAGTGACCCCAGATGAGGACTTGGTACCTAGAGTCCTTATGGAGGGATTCCCTTCCAAAAATTAGGGTTTCTACCCTCTCCCCTCCTATCTCTCTTCCATCCAACAACATCAGTCTTCAGTAAGGGTAAGTGCCACATTCATTTCATTCATTTGTGCATGTAAATCTATCTTTAAGGCCCCAAAAAAATTTTTTTTTCCAAACTTCTGGGTTTCTGGAACGGATTAATTGAATTTCCATTATTTCTTATGGGGAAAATAGTTTTGGTTTTCGCCGATTTTGGTTTTAGCCGATCCATCTGGAACGGATTAAAATCGAAAACCGAGGGATGACTGTACATGATAATACCAAACTTAATGAATATGTTGGTCAATTAGTAAATACACTTTAGCATAATGCAGTGAAATGTCTCATTAATGAATTTTGGCAATTTCGGAGAAAAAAAATTGGACAGATAAATCTTCTAGTTACTGGAGAAAAGTCTGTAATTCCGCATATTGTCCAGTTGTCTTTTGAAGTATCAGGCCAAGTCTGCTAACTCCAATGTTTATCCAGTACGTATAAATAAAGACAGGCTTTACAGTTACTCTGGCTCAATAAAAGTTATTCTGAGTCACCACTATTGATCAAAGCAGCTTACACTTCATCTCTTTGCCACAAAAAAAGGAAGTAAAATTACTGTAAATTACGTAGAGCACTATAAAATTACAGCCTCTCCTCACTTAGCAACGTACTCATTTACCAACAACTTGGATTTACCATACCACGGGTGGGGTTAGAACTCTGATCAGCATGCATACCTATATAATGTATATTAGAGTGATTTCCTCTATTATGTTTATTACAAAATACAGTATACACTGCTGTATAAACATTTAAAAATATACCAGAAATATTATAAATGGTGCAAAGGTGACATTAAAACAATATCAAAGATGGTTGACATAAACCCACTACCATTATAGTATGCTCCTTACTTGGCGACGAATTTGTTTACCAACGTGGTCTTAGGAACAGAACTCCATCATTGAGGAGAGGCTGTATTATACAATACAGTACTGTACTGTAGTACTACAGTTTACAGTACCTGTGTTCTTAGTGTCCTGTTGTCTTCTGCAGAAGACAATCGGATAATCATGAAATATTAACTTCATAATTTGGGAGTCGAGGAAAATCTGCATTATTGTACACCCCTTTCCCTATTAGTCTGTTAATGAGAGGTTTCACTGTACATCTGACCATCAGTTAACACAGTAGTTACGTTCCCGAAAGACACTTTTAATAAAAAAAATGTGTAAAATGAACCGAAGAACATATGGGAAAAATAGGGTTATGTTTTCTAACCCCCCAAAAAAATTTGGGGTTCTCAAAACTGTAAAAGACAATGATGATAATGTAATTATAGGTCAATGTAGTGATGTGTTATAGTTAATACAATACTTATAGCTACACAGATTACATATACAGTGGTATCCAGAGTTTCGGCCATAATTCGTTCCAGAAGGCTGTTCGAGTGACATTACCGAACGAATTTGTTCCCATAAGGAATAACGTAAATTAGATTAGTCCATTTCAGACCCCCAAAAATACACTTACAAAAGCACTTACAATAATACACTTACATAATTGTTCAAGTTGGGAGCTGTTCGAAACTCAGGGTACCAATGTACATGTATATGTCTTACCTCAAATTCTGGTTGCTGGTGTATGTTAATTTTAAATGGAGTAGGATGATGATGTAGCCCTACTGAGCTGACATAGAAGGTTGTGGATTGTTGGCTGATGTTCTTGCACTAATGATGACAATTGCACTGGAGTAGTAAGGAATTCTGTAATGCGTCTCCAATCTGATTTATCCTGTAGTTCTTTATATAGCTAATGGTAAGGCATCACCAACTGCTCCAGACCCAATTTCAGAGCAGTGCTTCCAGATTTGTCAGGGTCCTCTTGAGTAAAAAAAGTCTGCAACTCAACCACTAATATGGAACTGCTCATGTAACTGTTGCAATACTAACTTTTTCTTCAGGTTCTTCTTCCTTATTTTTGTTATCTGCCTCTCCTGTATCTGGGTACTGAGCTCTGCCAACATTTCCTCTGTAATTTTTTTCTTTATCATCTAACAGTTCATTCGCATCATCTTCCTGCATATCTTCAAAGCCCTTACCTAGCAGTCTCCTTGCCAGCTGAACAATTTCCTGGACCTGGCTCTCAAATGAGGGGAAAACCTATGAAAGTATTCACCACACTAGGCCATAACTTTTCCCAGCCAGCATTTAATGTTGATTGGGGCACTTCATTCTATACACTTTTGACAGCTGATGACATCTGCAATGTTATATTTACACCAGAAGTCTGGTACTCCAAGCAGAGTCAATGTCCATTGCTGCAACAAGTTTCTGCATTACTCTGCATTTAGTTACACTTAAATGATCTAATAATTCCAGGCTTCAGTGGATGCACATCCACCAAAACTTCTGGATAAGTACAGGAATTATCAAGAGTGTAGAGAACCTTGAATTCAAGGTTCTTATTATACAGGTAAAACATGACTTCAGGAATAAAGCAATGCTTAAACCAGTCAATAAGTAATTCCTCTGTCATGCTAATTGGTTTGACCTCCAAATAACTGGAAAGGTGGTTTTTATCTGTACCTTTCAAGAAAGAACCCAGGTGCGCCACATTTTTCCCTGTATGTACTCCAACATGTTCACCAAAAATATCGCATAATTTTGCAATAGTGTTAATGAGAAAAGTTAAGTTAACAGATTTCACGTTACTGATGGTATGCTGTAACAAACTGCAACTAATAAATCTTTATAGGTATAAAGGCATGTAGACCCAATAAGTGGAGGTGCTTTGCTAACAAAATAGAGATGCCTTTGGTGAATATATATTTGCCCACCAATAATAATTTCAAGAAAACAATTACCATTGCAACTGTAAGCAGTATAACACCAAACACTAACACATCAAATTTTACAAGTGACATTAATATTAATCTTTCTTAACCCAATGATACCCAGGTAACAAGCTTCCTACAGTATGCATATCTACTTGTTAATGCCCTCAAACACTAAACCAACAAGATGAAGTTTGGACAAACATAACTGCCCCACTTAAATCAGGAACAATCACTGATAGCACAATGGATCACTACCCAACTTTTCTTATAACAAATAACACCAGTGTGCCATTAGAAACTTTTAAGATCAAGTTTAGAATACAGTGATGTTTCAATAAGAAACTTAATTTCAGCTCTAGGTAATATAAATTTGGAACAGGAGTTACATGAAATACAGAACTATCCACTAATGACTGAGCAAATTACAACAAAAGAAGGCTAAACAATCAATGGCTTACCACAAGCAAAATCAGATCTATTGAAAAAAAAAAAAAAAAAAATTGTACTCAACAAGACATCACAAAGATACTCTGGAAAACTATTATCTCACCTTTTCACTGTTGACACTTTCCCCCAATTCAAAGCTTCTTCTGTGTCACCGTTTTACAAAATTATCTTCTAAAATGGTAGAGAATCTTTTTCTAAAGGAAAGGACTCCAAAAATTTTAAAATGTGATGTAATGCTTACAGAATTATGCATGTGTGAAGTTGCCTAGTGTCTTCTGTACTATCCAATGGCCACAAGAAACTGTCCATTCAACCAACAGAACCACCTTATAAAATACCTAGAATTTGGTAACTTGGACAATTTTACACTATTTTCAAAAAATTCCACTTAAAAACAAAGTCCAAAACAGGCATTCTTGCCACTAAAGCAACCTTCCCTTTATTCATTAATCATGTCCCCAAGCATCTCCTACATAAATAACAAAAAGGCATAATACACAAATAACCCGCACATAGGAGAGAGGAGCTTACGACGATGTTTCGGTCCAACTTGGACCATTTACAAAGTCACACTAACAGAAAGGAGATAGGTAGGTAGTAGATTCGCTGGCACAATCGCCCGGCCTGGGCCTTTTCCAAGAGGTGGCTCGGCCTTCGCTTCCTGTCTTGGGAGTGTCTCAGACCAATCTTTGCCATGGGAGGAGGTGCAAGTACCTCCTCACCTTTTGGGACCAGCTGTCCCCAAGCCTAGCCCCATTCCCTGCCCTCATGGGGCTCGGAGGGAGAAGCTAGACACCTTGGGCTGCCAAAAGCCCGCCCACATTGGGTTTGAAGGGTGTGGCAGCTGCATAGCAGCAGATGATGTCAGGAGGTGCAAAGGCAGCAAGCACTACAGGATCCTTTTTGGAGCCACACTAAGCCCGAGCGCTGGGGAAGTTCAAGAATGCCTCTTGCTGTGTGTGTGTGTGTTGTTGCTGCTACTACTTCACTTGTCCGTTGCACTCTCTGTTCTGTCTCCAGAAAGGAGAAGGGGGCAGTATATATAGGCCAGCAGACAGGGACGGGACAAAAGAGGTAGTAGGAAAGGAAGTAGAGAGGTAGTAATAGTGGAGTCAGTCAAAGTCCAAGAAAAAGAAGCACTGCAGGAGAGCTAGGGGCCCACTAAGGGTAAGAATAAAAACACAGGGAAGGAGGAGACCAAACCCAAAGAAGAAAGAGGAAGAGGGAGAAGGAGAAAAAAGAATCAGGTTATGTTACAGGTGTTCTGAAGTTTGGAACATTTTACAATGTAATGGGAAAGGAAGGCATCTACAGAGACAAAGCCAGAACTAAGATTCATACAAGGAAAAGTTGTGTATAAGGGAGGATTCAACCAGATGGCAACTGTGAAAGTTAGAAGTCGGGTAGACAGTTTTATCAGAAGACCAGTCAATAGGATGACTGTGATCTCTGACATGATAGAAAAGAGCATTGTTGGTGTCAGCAAGCCTAACACTATTTTTGTGCTCCTTAAGTCTGTCAGAAAGGGAACGGCTAGTTTCTCCAAAGTACTGAAAAGGACAAGAGGAACAGGCAATAGAGTAAACACCAGGAGAATCTATACACAGAGAAGAGGTATGAACTAGATTGGTGCGAAGAGTGTTTGTCTGGCGAAAAGTAAGTTTGATGTCCAAGGAATGGAGAGAGTTGTTATAGTAAGTAAGTAAGTAAGTTTATTCAGGTATACACAAATACAGTTACATAGATTATCATACATAGCAGCATATGTGTAGAAAACCTAGGATAACCCAAAAAAGTCAGAGTTACTCATTTCCATTGGGGTCCATTTAATACCTTAATATTATACACTGTAAGAGATATACGTTTTTATACTATAAAGAATATATACTAGGAATAAGGTAAAAAGAGTTATTTACATTTACATGTATGTTAGAAAAACTGGAAATATAGGGAAGGCAAAGAATAGAGGAGTTCCCAGGAGTAGAGTTTGGGAGAGAAGAAAGTCTGTTTAGCACGTGAGAAGGCAGAGTTTATGAAATGGGAAGGGTAGCCAAGGCGAGAAAATGAATTACAAAGAGTGGAAATTTTTTATTCAAGGAACTGAGGATCACAAATGCAGACAGCACGGAGAAAGAGAGAAATAAGAACACTTTTCTTGACAGAGGAAGCATGATAAGAAAAGTAGTGAATGTACATGCCACTGTACATGTGAATGTACTGCCCCCTTCTCTCCTTTCTGTTAGTGTGACTTTGTAAATGGTCCAAGTCGGACCGAAACGTCATCGTAAGCTCCTCCTCTCCTATGTGTGAATCTCCTACATAACTCTTGTCCTCCATATTAAATCCATCACCACAACAAAAAACTTATGCTTTTCAATATTTCTCATCTAATAAATCACAACCAAGAATACAGTGGAACCCCGAGTTTTGGCTGTAATCCATTCCAGAAGCTAGGCCTAAACTCGAAGTGACCGAAAGTCGAAGCAGTATTTCCCATAAGAAATACAGTGGACCCCCGGCTAACAATCAAAATTCATTGCAGAAGCCTGCTCAAGTGCCATTACCGAACGAATTTACTTCCTTAAGAAATAATGTCACGTAGGTTAGTCTATTTCAGACCCCCAAAAATACACTTCCACAAGCACTTACAATATTATACTTACATAATTGTACGATTTCCGGGGTGATCGTTAGCCGGGGGTCCACTGTAACGGGAATACAATTAATCCGTTCCACCCAAAAATATTCACAAAAAAAATCATTTTTTTTAAGTATAAATACTATAGTTTTACATACAAAAAACAATGAGAAATAAATATAAAGCACTAATTTTAATGGATAAATGAACATTTAAATCAATTTTATCTTTATTGAAGACTTGTTGGCATATGAGAGAGGCAGGAGAGTTTGTTTGGATGCAGGACAAGATAGTCCTTCAATATGACACTAATATCAACTCTACAGGTTATTTATCTAGCACAATTCGTCTAATATGACATAATAAACAATATTAACCCTTTGACTGTTTCGGTCGTATATATACGTCTTATGAGCCACTGTTTCGAACATATCTATACGCCTAAATTCTAGCGGCCTCAAATCAAGTGGGAGAAAGCTGGTAGGCCCACATGTGAGAGAATGGGTCTGTGTGGTCAGTGTGCGCAGTATAAAAAAAAATCGGGCAGCCAGTGGTGCATTGTGGGAAAGCCATTTCAGTAGTCGTTGTTCAGCATGCCTAGCGGTAAGAAATACCTGACTCCCAGGCGAATCTGGGACTCTTCTCTTCCCCAGTGATAGCTCTAACACAGATGGAAGTGTCTCTGAAGATGAATTTCATGGTTTTGAGGAGTTTGTGACTGAAAGCAATGCCCAGGATACTAGAAGGAAGGAAGGAAGAAAGAAAGAAAGTAAGGAAGGAAGAGATGAGAGGAAGGAAGGAAGGAAAGAAGAGATGAAAGGAAGGAAGGAAGGAAAGAAGAGATGAAAGGAAGGAAAGAAGATATGAAAGGAAGGAAAGAAGATATGAAAGGAAGGAAAGAAGAGATGAAAGGAAGGAAGGAAAGAAGAAGGAGGAAAGGAAGGAAGGAAAGAAGGAAGGAAAGAAGGAAGGAAGAAAGAAAGGAAGGAAAGAAGAAAGGAAGAAAGAAAGGAAGGAAAGAAGAAAGGAAGAAAGAAAGAAAGGAAGGAGAGATGAGAGGAAGGAAGGAACAAAAGAAGTAAGAATGGAAGAAAAAAGGAAGGAATGAAGGAAGAAAGGAAGGCAGGAAGAGATGAGAGGAAGGAAGGAAGGAAATAAGAAAGAAAGGAAGGAAGGAATGAAGGAAGAAAGGAAGCTAGGAAGGAGGTTGTGGGGAAGAAGACATGGGTCCCCTTTTGTGTTGACAGGTTGACAGCAGTGAGGGTGGTGAGTTATATGTGTATATATATTATAGAACAATAGTAATAAACATTTTTTTGCATTGTTGGTTTGTGTAAACAAGTTCTGTAAACAATATAATGATAATAATGTTTGTGCAGTTATTGTGTTGCATACAACGAGTGTATATATATGTACACAGCACCTTACTTTGGTCTCACAGGCCACATAAGTTACTTGGAAAAAAAAAATATTGGAAAATACAAGAAACCTTCGAATGGGAGTAAATATAAGTGTACCGATGAGCGGCATGCGCCGCTGTTGTCATACGCAGCTCATTTTCTGCCAACTTTACGCCTACATATCTCAGTAAGTATTGATCGCAAAAAAAAAAAATTTAGGATGAAAACAATCAGAAAAATAATCTTAACATTTTGATAAGAATTTTTTTTTTTTTTCAAATATTTTGCGACAACAGGAGAGCACTCAGGATTGGGGTTTGCGACAGTCAAAGGGTTAATAACATAGAAACATGATATATACTCTAGAATGAATAAAATATGTCATATGTCTCTCTCCCTAACCGAGAGTGTTGGTGTGTTGTTTGTTGTTGGGTGTATAAGGGCCACTGAAAGATAAGCCTTACATAGTGGAGGTCATGGCCACCAGAGACGGCAGTGTTGTCAGTCGCCCTATATAACTCCAACAACATTGGAGGAGTCAGTTTCGTGTTGTACTTTCCCTATCGATTAATCACTTAACTTACTTGCTACACTGTTAATGCTACACTTTATCGCTGGCTGGTGCTATAGCCTTTATCGACTCGTGCTGCTTTAGTATCGTACATATCGTAGAATCACTGAAGAAGGCACATTCTCCCCTGTCTCTTCCTCCTCCACTTTGGTACTTTGCTACAATTTCTTTCTTCAATTCTATTGTGTTTGTCACTTTCTTTACCAAAGGGCTGCCACTATGAAGTTTCTTTGGGCCCATGATGGCTTATTTCACAGTCACAATCAATAAACAAGCACTAAACACAATGAATTTATTGTGAAATGTTTGGATGAGTACGCAGGGTAATGTTCACTCAAGGATAAACAAAGCTAGACTGGCTCATGACGCCTGCACGGGGAGGCACGCAAGCGCGGGCAGGTCTGGTATGCCGGCCGAAAGTCGGGACAAAATTAGGCCGAAAAAAGCAACCGAAACTTGAAGCGACAGATACTCGGGGTTCCACTGTACTTGGTCATGGTTCAGGGTGTCCCAATAATAGAAGCCAACCTAATTAAAACCCAGAAAATTGAGGGATAGGGGAACCCCTACCCTTCCTGGAGAAAAATTGCCAAATATTGATGATTTCTGCTAATTTGAATGCTTATTTCAGATCACTTCTTCTAGTCTATCAGTTGGCACCAAGAAAACCACTGTAGGAAACACTGTGAAGTCATTATTTTAACCTAAACACAAGTTCAGAGGTTAGCTGTTGCCATCATGCACTGAATGAGGCAGGATATTTTTTATACTGCAAACATCCACCACACAGTCTAGGCCAAACATTGCCACTCACAGCACATTTGAGGATCTCATGATTTACACTAAGATGTACGTAAGCGTCACAACCCCTAATTATGTAAATTTACACAAGACAGTGAAAGGGTTAATTAGAAAATCTAAACAGATATACTATTCTAACAGATTAAACAAAATTAAAGGTAACAAAAAATACTTGATAATCACACTCAAATTCTAGAAAAAAAAAAAAAAAAAAGACGCATTATTCTCTCTTTAGAGAATTCAAATACCCTTTCAGCCTCTGATACAGCCAATGAGTTCAACAGCTTCTTTGCCTCAAATAGAACTAAGCTAGCAAGTGATATTCCCCAGCCCCTATCCAACATTAACAAATTTCTTACTGGCAATTACCTGAACTCCTTGTACCAATCACTGCCTCAGAAATAGAGTCCATAATCAAATCACTTAAAAAAATAAAGGATGCAATCAATCCAAAATACCAACACTTGTATAAAAGAAGGCATCACAAGTACTGTCACCATCCTTTTTTTTTTTTCAACAAGTCGGCCGTCTCCCACCGAGGCAGGGTGACCCAAAGAGAAAGAAAATCCCCAAAAAGAAAATACTTTCATCATCATTCAACACTTTCACCTCACTCATACATAATCACTGTCTTTGCAGAGGCGCTCAGATACGACAGCTAAGAATAAGTCCCTCCCAGCTGTCACTAACCCAGACCCCTCCTTTAAAGTGCAGGCATTGTACTTCCCATTTCCAGGACTCAAGTCCAACTAAATCAATTAACTGGTTTCCCTGAATCCCTTCACAAAATGTTACCCTGCTCACACTCCAACAGCTTGTCAGGTCCCAAAAACCATTCGTCTCCATTCACTCCTATCTAACACGCTCACACATGCTTGCTGGAAGTCCAAGCCCTCGCCCACAAAACCTCCTTTACCCCTCCCTCCAACCTTTCGAGGACGACCCTACCCCGCCTTCCTTCCCCTACAGATTTATACGCTCTCCAAGTCATTCTACTTTGATCCATTCTCTCTAAATGACCAAACCACCTCAACAACCCCTCTTCAGCCCTCTGACAAATACTTTTAGAAACTCCACACCTCCTCCTAATTTCCACACTCCGAATTTTCTGCATAATATTTACACCACACATTGCCCTTAGACAGGACATCTCCACTGCCTCCAGCCGCCTCCTCGCTGCAGCATTTGCAACTCATGCTTCACACCCATATAAGAATGTTGGTACCACTATACTTTCGTACATTCCCTTCTTTGCCTCCATGGATAACGTTTTTTGTCTCCACAGATACCTCAACTCACCACTCACCTTTTTTCCTTCATCAATTCTATGGTTAACCTCATCCTTCATAAGCCCATCTGCTGACAAGTCAACTCCCAAATATCTGAAAACATTTACTTCTTCCATAATCCCTCTCTCCAATGTGATATCCAATTTTTCTTTATTTAAATCGTTTGATACCCGTATCACCTTACTCTTATCTATGTTCACTTTCAACTTTCTACCTTTACACACCCTCCCAAACTCGTCCACTAACCTTTGCAACTTTTCTTTAGAATCTCCCATAAGCACAGTATCATCAGCAAAAAGTAACTGTGTCAACTCCCATTTTGCATTTAATTCCCCATAATTTAATCCCACTCCTCTCCCCAACACCCTAGCATTTTCTTCTTTTACAACCCCATCTATAAATATATTAAACAACCATGATGACATTACACAGCCCTGTCTAAGACCTACTTTTACTGGGAAGTAATCTCCCACTCTCCTACACACCCTAACCTGAGCCTCACTATCCTCATAAAAACTCTTTACAGCATTCAGTAACTTACTACCTATTCCATACACTTGCAACATTTGCCACATTGCTCCCCTATCCACTCTATCATATGCCTTTTCTAAATCCATAAATGCAATGAAAACTTCCCTACCTTTATCTAAATACTGTTCACATATATGCTTCAATGTAAACACTTGATCTGCACATCCTCTACCCACTCTAAAGCCTCCTTGCTCATCTGCAATCCTACTCTCTGTCTTACCTCTAATTCTTTCAATAATAACCCTACCGTACACTTTACCTGGTATACTCAGTAAACTTATTCCCCTATAATTCTTAAAATCTCTTTTATCCCCCTTCCCTTTATATAAAGGAACTATACATGCTCTCTGCCAATCCCTAGGTACCTTCCCCTCTTTCATACATTTATTAAACAACAATACCAACCACTCCAACACTATATCCCCCCCCTGCTTTTAACATTTCTGTCATTATCCCGTCAGTTCCAGCTGCTCTACCCACTTTCATTCTATGTAATGCCTCACGCACCTCCCCCACACTCACATCCTGCTCTTCTTCACTCCTAAACGATGTTATACCTCCCTGGCCAATGCATGAAATTACCACCTCCCTTTTTTCATCGACATTTAAAAGTTCCTCAAAATATTCCTGCCATCTGCCCAATACCTCCAGCTCCCCATCTACTAACTCCCCTACTCTGTTTTTAACTGACAAATCCATTCGTTCCCTAGGCTTTCTTACCTTATCTCACTCCAAAATTTTTTCTTGTTTTCAGTAAAATTTCTTAACAGAGCCTCTCCCATTCTTTCATCTGCTCTTCTTTTGCACTCTCTCACCACTCTCTTCACCTTTCTTTTACTCTCCATATACTCTGCTCTTCTATTAACACTTCTGTTTTGTAAAAACTTCTCATAAGCTACCTTTTTCTCTTTTATCACACCCTTTACTTCTTCATTCCACCACTCACTCCTCTTTCCTTCTGCACCCACCCTCCTATAGCCACAAACTTCTGCCCCACATTCTAATACTGCATTTTTAAAACTATCCCAACTCTCTTCAACCCCCCCACTACTCATACTTACACTAGCACACCTTTCTGCCAATAGTTGCTTATATCTTGCCCTAACTTCCTCCTCCCTTAGTTTATACACTTTTACCTCTCTCTTACTTGCTGTTGCCATTTTCTTTTTGTCTCATCTACCTTTTACTCTAACTGTTGCTACAACTAAATAATGATCCGATATATCCGTTGCCCCTCTATAAACATGTACATCCTAAAGCCTACCCATCAACCTTTTATCCACCAATACATAATCTACCAAACCTCTTTCTACACATAGCTCAATTAACGGTTTCCCATTTACATTTACCCTGACACCCCAAATTTACCTACTACTCCCTCCACAACATTTTACCC
>WNWK01011429.1:0-27500 GCA_009830355.1 Cherax destructor
CCCTCGGTTCCACATCCTTGAGTCTAATAATACAATTCCAATCCCCCTTTGATGATAGCGACTTGAGGCAAACCCCTTAAAGCGTAAATTAACTCTTCCCTCACAAAATTATCCTTCACACACAATGTAGGAACCACCAGCATATAAACCCCAATAAAACTAACATTAACCACTCCCCATCTACCATCCACCCTAACCACTCTACCCCTCCCCTCTCTTCCCATGACCCCAAAACAAAGGACTACCCTCCCTCACCCCCACCCCACATCCCTTTTAGGCCAGCAGACCCCCCACCTGAAACCCCTTCAGAAACAACTCATTACCCTTCCTAAAATTATGCTCCTGGAAAAACTACGTCTATCTTGAGCCTACGTAAGGTTACCTCTACCCACCTACGCTTGACCTCATTCCTGAGGCCATTCACATTTATACTTAGACACCTGAAATTAAAGGCATAGGTTTTCCCTTCTGTTTCGCTTGCTTCCTGTCATTCTTATCAGTTGATCCAACCTTAGTACCACACTTTTTGTCACCTACCACTTCCTTATTCACTCTGGTACTACCATTTCCTCTGACACCAGCAACATTACCACGTACCACCTCCGACCATACCTTTTTCCCCGTCTCTGCCCAGGAGTGAGGACGTCATTTTCCGCCTCCTCCCCGTTCTCTTTCTCAATTCCACCTTCTCCATTTCCTCCTCTGCATCCTCCTGCTGTCTATGGACCTCCACCTCCACCTGTACCACTGTTGCTGTAGCTCCACTACTTTCAATCTTGTCCAAAGATGTCAGCAAAGTCTCCACCTCACCACCCACACCCTCCCCAATCCCCAAATCCATACTCTCACCTCCCAAAATCTCATTCAAATCCTTCAATATAGCAGCCTCATTTACCACACTATGAGCGTCCTCCTGTTCTTCCTCAGTCTCCTGAGGCAGCCGCTGAGCCTTCAAAACCTGCTCTTCACGACACTTCATTGCTGCCTGTTCTTCCAGCTCCACTTCCTCACTCCACTGCATCCTCCCCTGCCCTCCTTCAGCTAGACGCTCCTGGGCACAATCCTCCAGTACCACGCCCGTACGCTCCTCCACTCTCTGTCCTGCAGGTGCATCAGTCCCACGTCGTCAATCCTCCCGTCTCCTCACACACTCAGCCGCCAGAGGTCCTGGATGCCCACACAATCTACACGTACGCACCTGCCCTTGGTACGACACATACACCTGAGTACGAAAACAATCCATCATAACATACGACGGTATGGCCTTGCGCAGCGTCATTTTAACTGAATAAGATCCCTCCAAAAGACCTGCATAAAGCCCCTGCGCCCATCTGCCAATATTTATGGCATGGATAACACCAAAAAACTTAAAGACGTCACGGATGTCCTCCGGTCCCGCCTCAAAGGGAAAATTATGTACCTTTATCCACTTGTAGACAGCCGATACATCCCTTAAGCATACCTTTACTCCTGGATTCACTATCATTCTTTTATCCCGGTAGGCATCCACCACCTGTTGATATGCTTCTGTGCTTGCAAATTTCACAAAAAGCCTCTTCGCTCCATTGTTCGATATTCCATAAAGATCTGCATGTGTCACGCCATATGTGTCACAGAGAATCGCTGGTAGTATCACATCTGCATTATTCGAGTAGATCGCTCCTCGTAAAAGTTCAACACATACTGTGTTAACTCTCCGCCGGTAGCCGTCCGCCATCTTTGCTGAAAATATAAATTCCCAGAGCTGCCGCCAGGGCTGACCAACACGTCCGCACACCACCAATGCTGGACGCGGAATCTGTGGCTAGTTAATGGTCCATATCGGACCGAAACGTCGTCATAAGTTTCTCTCTCTTATGGGTGAGTTATTTGTGCACAGGTAAATTTAAGAAGTAAGAAAGCTTTTAATATTAAACTGATGAGGAAGTGGAAAGTAAAAGAGAAATGATCGACTCAGAGATATAAGAAACTGAGAACTGCATTAAGTATATCGCCTGAAGTACAAATCAATATCATAAATTCAGTGGCATTTGAAACAAAAATTAACCTAGGAACTGTTTCTAGGAATATTTAAGACTCAAACAGAAAATTCAGCCAAACATATATTAGGTCAGTCTTGGAGTATAGAGCGGCAGAAACTACTGTAGTCAAGAGGGAATTACCAATAGACCCTGGCTGTCTTCAAGAAGGCGCTGGATAGGCACCTAAAGTCAATACCTGACCACCCGGGCTGTGGTTTTTACGTCGGTTTACGTGCGGCTAGCAGTAACAGCCTGATTGATCAGACCCTGATCCACCATGAGGCCTGGTCTAAGACCGGGCCGCGTATACTCCAGGTATAAGATCGTATAAAACGTTTGAATTGACAAGGTGGACAGGGACAGGATGCTTCATAGATGGGACGCTGCAACAAGGGAACACAATAGGAAGCTGAAAACTCAGATGAGTCACGGAGATGTTGGGAAGTATTTTTTCAGCACTAGAGTTGTCAAGAATCTGGATAGTGATGTAGTGAGGCAGGCTCCATATATAGCTTTAAGTGGTAAGATAAAGTTCTTGGAGGCGAGGCCAGGAGCTGTGAGCCGACCTTTACAACTACATATAGGTGAGTACATAAGAGTACACACACACACACACACACACACACACACACACACACACACACACAAATACAGTAATTAAGAGGAGTTAATCAAGAGCCAGAAACACACTTTTCATCAGCGATCATGAATCATTAGATAAATAAAGGTTATGGCTTTTCAAAAACACTCAACAAAGATATTAATTGACCTCTTAATCTATGCCGAGCTTCTCAAGGGGACGAAGGAGAGAGAGAGAGAGAGAGAGAGAGAGAGAGAGAGAGAGAGAGAGAGAGAGAGAGAGAGACCAAAATGGTATACCTTCCTCTTTTGTTCCCTTTAACAATAGGGTCTACACACACACACACTTACATATTCAACAAAAAAAATCACCCACAGAATTTCGCTCTTCCCAGGTACAGTTGGCACCTGTGCTCCACCACCTTAAAGTCACTTGGCGAAGACAACTTGTTCACGAGCGCTAGTAGCCTTACTCTCACTAGTCTCCCCACCTGGAGACACAACCTCTCGCTAGTAGCCTTACTCTCACTAGTCTCCCCACCTGGAGACACAACCTCTCCTCTTCTCGCACTAGTCTCCCACCTAACACAACCTCTCGATAAGTAGCCTTAATTATGTATCCAAACCTGGAACACAACTCTCGCTAAATAGCTTATCTATATTGTCTCCCCCATGAAACATACCTCTCCTCTTGCTCATATATCGCTGCCCATACTAATCTTTCAATAATGGATAAAATTATGTATCGAAACTTTCTAATAAAAAAAATATAATGGCGTGAAAATTTCTGCAGCTAAATAAATTTTAAATAAAAATTGTATTTCATTGATATGTTTATTATTATAATATATGTAAATATCTATATATATATATTATTATTATAAATTAAATTATTATATATAAGTTAGTGTATCTTAATTTCGTAGAAAATAATTCTGAACAAAACGAAAAAATATATCTTTAAACGCATAAGAGAAAAATTTAGAAAGGACTAAAATTTAAATTAGTTCTTGTAGTAGGTTGGTAGTCAGCAACCACCCAGGGAGGTACTACCGTCCTGTGGTAGTAGGTTGGTAGTCAGCAACCAGCCAGGGAGGTACTATCGTCCTGTGGTAGTAGGTTGGTAGACAGCAACCACCCAGGGAGGTACTACCGTCCTGTGGTAGTAGATTGGTAGTCAGCAACCACCCAGGGAGGTACTACCGTCCTGTCAAGTGAGTGTAAAACGAAAGCCTGTATTTGTTTTACATGATGGTAGGATTGCTGGTGTCTTTTTTCTGTCTCATAAACATGCAAGATTTCAGGTACGTCTTGCTACTTCTACTTACACTTAAGTCACGCTACACATACATGTACACGTTTATGTATACACACTCATCTGAGTTTTCTTTGTTTTTATCTTAATATCTTAATAGTTCTTGTTCTTATTGCTTTTCCTTTCATATCCATGGGGAAGTGGAATAAGAATCTTTCCTCCGTAAGCCATGCGTGTTGTAAAAGTCAACTAAAATGCCGGGAACAATGGGCTAGTAACCCCTTTTCCTGTATAGATTTACTAAAAAGAAAAAGAAGAAAACCGTCAAAGTGGGATGTTTGAATGTGTGTGGATGTTGTGCAAATGATAAGAAAGAGATGATTGTAGATGTTATGAATGAAAAGAAGCTGGATGTCCTGGCTTTAAGTGAGACAAAGCTGAAGGGGGTAGGAGAGTTTCAGTGGGAAGAAATAAATGGGATTAGGTCAGGGATTTCAAATAGAGTTAGAGCTAAAGAAGGAGTGGCAATAATGTTGAATAATCAGTTATGGCAGGAAAAAAGGGAATATAAATGTATAAATTCAAGGATTATGTGGAGTAAAATAAAGGTTGGATGTGAAAAGTGGGTTACAGTAAGTGTTTATGCACCTGGAGAAGAGAGAAGTGTAGAGGAGAGAGAGAGATTTTGGGAAATGTTGAGTGAGTGTGTGGGGAGTTTTGAACCAAGTGAGAGAGTAATTGTGGTTGGGGATCTTAATGTTAAAGTGGTTAAAAATGTTGTGGAGGGAGTAGTAGGTAAATTTGGGGTGTCAGGGGTAAATGTAAATGGGGAACCATTAATTGAGCTATGTGTAGAAAGAGGTTTGGTAATAAATAACACATATTTTATGAAAAAGAGGATAAATAAATATACAAGGTATGATATAGCACGTAAGGAAAGTAGTTTGTTGGATTATGTATTATTGGATAAAAGGTTGATGGGTAGACTTCAGGATGTACATGTTTATAGAGGGGCAACAGGTATATCGGATCATTATTTAGTTGTAGCTACAGTTAGAGTAAAAGGTAGATGGGACAAAAAGAAAATGGCAACAGCTTGTAAGAGAGACGTAAAAGTGTATAAACTAAGGGAGGAGGAAGTTAGGGTGAGATATAAGCAACTATTGGCAGAAAAGTGGGCAAGGGCAGGAAGGAGAGGGGGGGGGGGTTGAAGAGAGTTGGGATAGTTTTAAAAATGCAGTATTAGAATGTGGGGCAGAAGTTTGTGGCTATAGGAGGGTGGGTGCAGGAGGAAAAGGAGTGAGTGGTGGAATGAAGAAGTAAAGGTGTGATAAAAGAGAAAAAGGTAGCTTATGAGAGGTTTTTACAAAACAGAAGTGTTAATAGAAGAGCAGAGTATATGGAGAGTAAAAGAAAGGTGAAGAGAGTGGTGAGAGAGTGCAAAAGAAGAACGAATGAAAGAATGGGAGAGGCTCTGCCAAGAAATTTTGCTGAAAACAAGAAATTTTTTTGAGTGAGATAAACAAGGTAAAAAGCCTAGGAACGAATGGATTTGTCAGTTAAAACAGAGTAGGGAGTTAGTAGATGGGGAGCTGGAGGTATTGGGTAGATGGCGGGAATATTTTGAGGAACTTTTAAATGTCGATGAAAAAAGAGAGGCGGTAATTTCATGTACTGACCAGGGAGGTACAACATCGTTTAGGAGTGAAGAAGAGCAGGATGTGAGTGTGGGGGAGGTGCGTGAGGCATTACGTAGAATGAAAGGGGGTAAAGCAGCTGGAATTGACGGGATCATGACAGAAATGTTAAAAGCAGGGGGGATATAGTGCTTTAATGGTTGGTATTTTTGTTTAATAAATGTATGAAAGAGGGTAAGGTACCTAGGGATTGGCAGAGAGTATGTATGGTTCCTTTATATAAAGGAAAGGGGGATAAAAGAGAGTGTAAGAATTATAGGGGAATAAGTTTACTGAGTATACCAGGTAAAGTGTATGGCAGGGTTATTAATGAAAGAATTAGAGGTAAGACAGAGAGTAGGATTGCAGATGAGCAAGGAGGCTTTAGAGTGGGTAGGGGATGTGTAGATCAAGTGTTTACAGTGAAGCATATATGTGAACAGTATTTAGATAAAGGTAGAGAAGTTTTCATTGCATTTATGGATTTAGAAAAGGCATATAATAGAGTGGATAGGGGAGCAATGTGGCAAATGTTGCAAGTGTATGGAATAGGTAGTAAGTTACTGAAGGCTGTAAAAAGGTTTTATGAGGATAGTGAGGCTCAGGTTAGGGTGTGTAGGAAGAGGAGGTTACTTCCCGGTAAATGTAGGTCTTAGACAGGGATGTGTAATGTCACCATGGTTGTTTAATATATTTATAGATGGGGTTGTAAAAAAGTAAATGCTAGGGTGTTGGGGAGAGGGTGGGATTAAATTATGGGAATTAAATGCAAAATGGGAATTGACACAGTTACTTTTTGCTGATGATACTGTGCTTATGGGAGATTCTAAAGAAAAGTTGCAAAGGTTAGTGGACGAGTTTGGGAGGGTGTGTAAAGGTAGAAAGTTGAAAGTGAACATAGATAAGAGTAAGGTGATGAGGGTATCAAACGATTTAAATAAAGAAAATTGGATATCACATTGGAGAGAGGATTATGGAAGAAGTAAATGTTTTCAGATATTTGGAGTTGACTTCAGCGGATGGGTTTATGAAGGATGAGGTTAACCATAGAATTGATGAAGGAAAAAGGTGAGTGGTGCGTTGAGGTATCTGTGGAGACAAAAACGTTATCCATGGAGGCAAAGAAGGAATGTACGAAAGTATAGTGGTACCAACACTCTTATATGGGTGTGAAGCATGGGTTGCAAATGCTGCAGCGAGGAAAGGCTGGAGGCAGTGGAGATGTCCTGTCTAATGGCAATGTGTGTGTAAATATTATGCAGAAAATTCGGATGTGAAATTAGGAGAAGGTGTGGAGTTACTAAAAGTATTTGTCAGAGGGCTGAAGAGGGGTTGTTGAGGTGGTTGTCATTTAGAGAGAATGGATGAAAGTAGAATGACTTGAGAGCGTATAAATCTGTAGGGGAAGGAAGGCGGGGTAGGGGTCGTCCTAGAAAAGGTTGGAGGGAGAGGGTAAAGGAGGTTTTGTGGGCGAGGGGCTTGGACTTCAGCAAGCATGTGGAGCGTGTTAGATAGGAGTGAATGGAGACGAATGGTTTTGGGACCTGACGAGCTGTTGGAGTGTGAGCAGGGTAACATTTTGTGAAGGGATTCAGAGAAACCAGTTATTGATTTAATTGGACTTGAGTCCTGGAAATGGGAAGTACAAGGCCTGCACTTTAAAGGAGGGTCTGGGATAGTGACAGCTGGGAGGGACTTTTTAGCTGTCATGAGGTCTGAAAGGTGAAAGTAGTGTGGAATGAATGATTGAAAGTATTTTCTTTTGGGGATTTTCTTCTTTTGGGTCACCCTGCCTCGGTGGGAGACGGCCGACTTGTTGAAAAAAATAATAATATATACATATATATACATATATATATATATATATATATATATATATATATATATATATATATATATATATATATATATATATATATATATATATATATATATATATATATATATATATATATATATATATATATATATATATATATATATATATATATATATATATATAGTTAAGGATGTGCTGAAGTGTCGTTATCGGTCAGATTTATGATATCGGTATAGGTTAAAAAAACTGGCAATACCAGACAATACTCCTTTTAATTATTAATATTTCGTATGTGCTTAAATATACCACCATTAACACTACCTCACGATTGCGAGATTTATCCTACACTCACACATAAACACACTCATACACATACACAAACACACACTATCGACAAGTTTCTTTGACAACCAGTAACTAACACAAGAGGCCAAGTAAAGAAATTAACTAATTTAATATAGTATAACCTTCCTATATTATTTAATATTCATTATGCAATAAAGAAGCATTTGTCAATACCAATACTTTTCGTATATTTTATATTTTTAAATTTATAATTACTGTGTTCGGTATAAAAGTGAAGGGTTATCACACAATGGGTAATAAATAACACAGAAAGGTTAAATGTTAAATAACTTAATTTCTTTGAGATGTTCAGATGATAATGTCATACACATTACCTGGCCTGTTGTGTTAGTTTACGGTTGTCAAAGGCACTTGCCTATAGTGTGTGTGTGTGTGCGTGTGTTTGTGTGTGTGTGTGTGTGTGTGTGTGTGTGTGTGTGTGTGTGTGTGTGTGTGTGTGTGTTGTGTGTGTGTATGTATGTGCATTTAAAATAAAAAAACAGTGAAGAATCGTCAACCTCAGATACCTCGGATCAGACCTTCGATGGAAGGATCTATGAATGAAGAGATAAACCATGGAGCAGATGAAAAGTAAAAGCAAAAAGGAGGGTGGTGCGCCGAGGCTTGTGTGGTGACACAGAACCAAGGCTGGAGGACTGGAGGAGGAGGCTGGAGGAGGAGGCTGAGGAGGAGGAGAGACGTCGTCCTTGAAGGTAATGTGCAGTGTGAAGGTAATGTACAGGAAGAGTGAAGTGAAGGTATGCAGTGTGAATAATTCATGTAGAAGGTAATGTCGGATATTATGTGAGTTTGGAACATGGAAATTAGAAACAGGTTAGGGGTTACTAAGAGGGCTGATGAGAGGACAGTGACGTGGGTTGGACATTTAGAGAGGTTGGAGCAAAATAGTTAAACTAGGAGAGTGTATAAGTTAAAGGTAGGGGGGTGGATACTGGGAGGGGTGGAACAGTGAAGTAAAGGCAGCTTTGTATGCTATTGGCTTTGATTATTCAGAAGGCTTGTCTAAGCGCATTAGATCAGAGTGAGTGGAGGAATGTAATTTTTTTGACCAAATGCTCTACTGGAGTGTGAAACAACTAGTTAATTTTACTCCATAAATCCATCTTTTGAACTATAGCGCAAAATCGTATAGCTGTACTAAACGCCTATAGTAACTAGTCCACAGACCTGTTAACTCAACATATATTTATATTTCATATTTCGTCTGAAACAATATCTTATTTTCTTTAATGAGATACCTTAATATATTATATACATTACACAATATCTTTATTCCATAAGAGTGACCGCGAACTTGGCGTTTACTTTGAACATTACTGACGTATGTACGAAACTTCAGAAGTACTTTTAACTAAATCTAAGATTGGCTACTGCAACATCAGCTTGTTTTTCATTTCATTTTGGTCCAAAACCATGTTATATTAAGATCATTTTAGGTTTCTGTTTTCCTATGATTCTATTCCTTATTTACATCTCTCCTAATATATTTATCTTGATTGACAAAGAGACGGTAAGTGTATTATTCTACTTCTTCCTTCAAGATTCACTGAATAATTTTAAGAATTATCCTGTTGTAGTCATTCAGCGAGTGATGGAATCAATAAGAATTTTACATTCGTTCCTTACAGTGTGATTTATTTTAATTTTTGTACCTGGCCTCTCAAATGTACCCAGATGAACTCCTTTTGGGGCCTAGTTCCTAGGCCTTTAAGAAAAAGAAAGTGTATCCACATGCTCTTGCGCTTCCGTCCGTTGCATGTATATGGGGGGGGGTACAAAATATTCTTACAGCTTTGGAGGTAAAATCTAGAAATCTAAATCTCAAATCAGCATACTTTTAAAGGTATTTTGTGAATAAAGTGTATTCATTGTTGACAGAATCAGTAATGGTGAATGAGTGGAGAGAAAGAGAAAGAGTGAATGTAAGAGAAAGAATGAGTGAGAGAGAGAGAGAAAGAGTAATTGAGAGACTTGGGGAGCCCACCAAGAAACACTGGGAGAGCTCCGTGTAAAAGTCCCTCATGAAGACAATGGAGACACAAAAGGCCAGGCAGATGCATCAAGACATGTGCTTAGACAGGTTTTTTGAGGAATATTTATACACAAACACACACACACACACACACACACACACACACACACGAAAGAGTCAAAGAGGCATCACCGGACATAATAGCTCTCACAGAGACCAAGCTCACAGGCATGATAACAGATGCCATCTTTCCAATGGGATACCAGATCCTGAGGAAAGACAGAGGGAACAGAGGGGGTGGAGGAGGGGCACTGCTGATCAAAAACCAATGGGATTTTGATGAGCTGGAGAATGCTACAGTCTGGAGGTTCCAAGGTGGTAATAGCAGTAATGTATAACCCACCCCAGAACAGCAGGAGGCCAAGGCAAGAGTATGATGAGAGTAACAGAGCGATGGTTGACACACCCGGCTGAAGTGGCCAGAAGGGCTCATGCGAGCAGGGCAAAGATACTGATCATGGGTGACTTCAACCACAAGGAAATTGACTGGGAGAACTTGGAGCCAGTCAATCAGTTGTACAGTCACATCAGGAGGAGAACAACAGTAAAGGACCAGGTGATCAGGCTGAGGAAGGAAGGAGGGGAGGTCACAAGAAATGACCGCGAAGTGTGTGAGGAACTCAACATGAGATTCAAAGAGGTGTTCACAGAGGAGATAGAAGGGCCTCCAGAAAGGAGGAGAGGTAGGGTACACCATCAAGTGCTGGACACAATACACACAACTGAGGAGGAAGTGAAGAGGCTACTAAGCGAGCTGGATACCTCAAAGGCGATGGGGCCGGATACCATTTCTCCATGGGTCCTGAGAGAGGGAGCAGAGGAGCTATGTGTACCCCTAACAACAATCTTCAACACGTCTATCGAAACAGGGCAACTACCTGAGGTATGGAAGACAGCAAATGTAGTTCCAATCTTTAAAAAAGGAGACAGGAACGTAGCACTAAACTACAGACCAGTGTCACTGACATATATAGTATGCAAGGTCATGGAGAAGATTATCAGGAGTAGAGTGGTGGAGCACCTAGAAAGGAATGAGCTTATCAACGACGGCCAACACGGTTTCAGGGACGGGAAATCATGTGTCACAAACCTACTGGAGTTCTACGACAGGGTGACAGCAGTAAGACAAGAGAGAGAGGGGTGGGAAGATTGCATATTCCTGGACTGTAAGAAGGCGTTTGACACAGTTCCACACAAGAGATTAGTGCAGAAGATGGAGGACAAGGCAGGGATAACAGGGAAGGCACTACAATGGATCAGGAAATATCTGTCAGGAAGACAGCAGCGAGTCATGGTACGTGGCGAGGTGTCAGAGTGGGCGCCAGTGACGAGTGGGGTTCCACAGGGGTCGGTCCTGGGACCGGTGCTGTTTCTGGTATTTGTGAACGACATGACGGAAGGAATAGACTCTGAAGTGTCCCTGTTTGCAGATGATGTGAAGTTGATGAGAAGAATTCAATCGGACGATGACCAGGCAGAACTACAAAGGGATCTGGACAGGCTGCAAGCCTGGTCCAGCAATTGGTTTTGGAGTTCAACCCCACCAAGTGCAAAATCATGAAGATTGGGGAAGGGCAAAGAAGACCGCAGACGGAGTACAGTCTAAGAGGCCAGAGACTACAAACCTCAATCAAGGAAAAAGATCTTGGGGTGAGTATAACACCAGGCACATCTCCTGAGGCGCACATCAACCAAATAACTGCTGCAGCATATGGGCGCCTAGCTAACCTAAGAACAGCATTCCGACATCTTAATAAAGAATCGTTCAGGACCCTGTACACTGTGGGACGTTGAGACCCATACTGGAGTATCAGCACCAGTTTGGAACCCACATCTAGCCAAGCAAAGTAAAGAAGCTAGAGAAAGTGCAAAGGTTTGCAACAAGACTAGTCCCGGAGCTAAGGGGTATGTCCTGCGAGGAGAGGTTAAGGGAAATCGACCTGACGACACTGGAGGACAGGAGAGATAAGGGGGACATGATAACGACATATAAGATACTGAGAGGAATTGACAAGGTGGACAGAGACAGACTGTTCCAGGGATGGGACACAGCAACAAGGGACACAGTTGGAAGTTGAAGACTCAAATGAATCACAGGGTTGTTAGGAAGTATTTCTTCAGTCATAGAGTGGTCGGGAAGTGGAATAGCTTGGGAAGCGATGTAGTGGAGGCAGGTTCCATATATAGCTTTAAGGAGAGGTATGATAAAGCTCATGGAGCAGGTAGCGTGACCCAGTAGCGGCCAGTGAAGAGGCGGGGCCAGGAGCTATGACTCGACTCCTGCAACCACAACTAGGTGAGTACACACACACACACAAACACAAACACAAGCCAGCAGAAAAGTAATAACGAATAAGCATGAATAAAAAGAGAGCTGAACTGCAATTTGATAATGACATAGCACCACAGCCAAATTTGAATCAGTTGTTATACAGTCATATAAGAAGGAAGACAAATGGAAAGAATCAGGTAAGAAGGCTGAAGAAGAAGATAAGAGGGTTAAATAGATCTACTCTTTAAGATAAGCCTGGAAAGGTATAAACGAAATAATTAGGATAAAAAGTGGTAATGTTCTCAACTTTCTCTTAATGAAAACACGCAGATGAGCTCATAAATAAATAGGCCAGAACAACCAGGCATGAAAATTTCCAAAACTGAAATTAGGACAAAATTAGAGAGTGCTTCTGAAGGAAGGCTGAAAATTTATTTATTAGCCAAATACTGATGAGAGTAACTACCTCTTTAGTGAGTATGAATTAGATATTGTATTAAATATAAGACGATCAACTACTTTAGCGAGTATGGTATAACTTATGATACTCTTAGAACTTTAAGGCAAGTCCTTGATAACATTGTAAGAGCTGTAGATCTTATTTACGTCGAGGGTGTTCTTCCTACTTCCTGGACCAATTATCTCATTGTGTATATATACCCCTAAGCCGCAGTAGTCTGATACATTTAGACCAATCTCCTTAACTAGTTGTCTTTGTCAAACATATGAAGGAATAATACTTAAGACTATACTGTAGAATAAGAATTGTCTTGCCACCTTTCTCAATGTACACACTTCTAGTTTTATATATTTTCTTGATCTAAACTCTGTATATGATATCGCAAACAGAACTGATATACTACAGCCACTAGCCAACACGAAAATTGTAGGAATCTAATTAGTTGCATAGTAGGTTTTCTGTTAAATAGAGTATCCACTATTTTCTATCAAGATTTTAGAAGCGAGTCTAAATAAATGACCCTAGGTACACCACAGGGAGGAGCTCTCAGTTCCATGCTATTTACTGGGCAGATTAATGCTCTCTTAAATGGTCTACTTACTACCTAAATATACAGCTATGCTGATGACATTATCACACACAACAGGTTATAAAAATATGTAGTACCATTTTTTAATGATGTTCATGTAATTTGTAATCAGTTATATCGTTATATCTTTTTCTAAAACAAAGATACTGACACGCAAACGACATGCCCCACCCATCTGTTTACAGGGTGAAATATCTTGATGCTTGCGTACCCTTCAATAAATCATCAAACCACAAATATATCTGAAATGCAAAAGTAGGCTAAATGCTCTCAAAGCTGATGTTGGCTACAACCCTATGTTGCTAATGCGAGGCTTGTGAGACTAATATGCATTGCCTATATAAATCCTTAATTGATTATGCTGTGTCCATGTTAAGAAAATTCTCTCCGGCCTCTCGAGCTAACGCAGAATGAAGCCCTCAGATTTATTCTTCGCTGCTCTAAAACTACCAAGGTTTTCCTAGTGTCAGTGATAGTATTATTGAGATTAACACTGTACTTAGTATTAGAATCTTAAAAAATAAACAGAGACTTCCACTACAAACCTTACTAAATATCTATAAGTAAATACACATTGATCTTTCCGGTTGTGATAACATGTAATTGAATTTCATAACCTATTAATTTAATATCACATTCCTGTAAGCCCTTCCCAAGAATCTAATCACTATTATTCCCTTCCTTCAATCACTTGCAAAGGCATCTGCTCAAGAAGAAATTGCTCTCTTAACTGTTAATAATAATATATCACAAATTTTATATACAGTGATGGATCTAAGCAGGAGTCATTGAGCGTGACTCACAGATTATTACTGATTCTATGCCATCAATGAAGGCTCTTGATTCACACAATTCTAACAACATTGCTGAGTGGAAAAGACAAGTACATCGAATTACTTCTCATGACAAAGTGTCCAGCATTAGGAATAAGTTTAGGAGACAAGTAAATAATTAAACTGAATGTTATTGGAATGCAGTTGGAAGCCTGAGTAGAAGAGCAACTGTGTAAGTTAATAAATAGTTTTAGAGATCGTTTACGTAAGAAAATCCATTAAATGAAGATGATTTTTACCCAAACAGAGGGATGAAATGGAGGATATGGAAGTTACTGAAGAGAAGGTAAAGAAATTACTTCTTAAAACTGACAAGAAATAGGACCAGACAGAACATCACCATGGGATTTGTAGCATGATCAAATGGTCGAGCCACTGAGTATGAGGTGCGCATGCTACCATTGTTGTTCAATTATTGAAACTTTTGTTAGGCTCAAGACAAGAAGAAAACACTTTGCTTCTCTCAAAATAAGATTGCCTTAGTCTGACATGTCCCATATTGCTACCACTGAGTACATTTATTTCTATGTACAAATCCTTTTTTACCCCGGAAACTACTATCCAAAGGGGTGGCCATAATAGAAAAGCCACCAGATATCCTTATTTATGCATTATCTTCTATCCTGTTCTATATATCTCGTGCAGTTTACATTTGGAATAGCAGCCAAGAGCTGTTATGACACTATACTTGCCAATCTCTTCTGGTATTAATTTAGTTTTCGTGAACAGGATGGTGGTATTAATCATAGGGAAGCAGACATGGATCATCAGTATTACTTTGTCTTTAATGTGATCTGAGAAATGTGCCACAACTTTCTTATTATGAGGTATAAAAAATCAAATTATCGTGGATGTCTTGTTCTTGCTCAGTGATTTAACAATTGTTTAGGAAGAACCTAACCTCATCCTAACGGTACTTTCCTTGGTACTGGTTTGTGATGAAGGAGTTTTTACAATAAAAACTTCCATCAGCTTCATTGTTATAAGAAATTCAAGAGTTGCCAAAGTCCTTTTCCAGTATGTCATTGTGGTAGGAATCTACAGAAGCAATGTTTGGAAATAGTATTTAGGTTTTTTTTTTTTATGTGTGATCCGTTATTTGTAACCGGCTGTACACAACTCGTACCTCATATTATGGTATTAGTGGCTATACAATCTTCAGTAACTGTTCAGTATACTTTGCCAAAAATAATAAATATAAGAAGTGATTGCTAGAAGGACTTAAAGAACTGAGAAGTTAAAGGATCTCTTCATCATAGTCAATGACTGAAATTACCGTCAATCGTTCTATGCAAAGTGGAATTTTATTGTCTGAGCCATCTAGTTTACGACGGCGGATATTCTATTCGACCCTCGTAAGGAAGTAACATTTTCTGCCTAGCCTTGACCTTCCTGATCTCTGAATTGTTTTTATTAAGAATCAATAGTTTTAAAGTGAATAGAAATATACATACACATACAGATGCAAACATTCAAATACATACAGACAGACAGTGGCTTTGTGTCTGTAGCTACTCCTCTTCAATGGCTGTTGAGGATATTCCCCAGATTTGGACCCCATTAAGATCTACTAGAAGGGTATTAGCCCACTACCACGGCGAGTCATAGGGAAATTGTAGTCAAAAGCTGCTTCTACTCTGATGTCAAATCCTAACCTAAAATTAACCATAAAGGTAAAAGAAATCTATTCAGGTCTGCTTGAAATAATCTTTTTTTGTACTGATATTATCAGTTTTATCTTGCTTCAGCTCATCTCAGAGTCCAACACTATTTTAAAGCTATTTGGTACATACTCAATGTAGAGACATTTCTACTACTACAACGCTTCATCCACGTTATGCGTAATAGCGTAACATATACTACTATGCGCTGCTAGTTCGTTTTCGCCCAAGATGCCAAAATAGTCTATAATGAAGGCTTCTACTGCAACAAGCATTTTCTGTCATGATCGCATGGTTTCAAGCCGGATACTTGGGTCGGAGCAACAAATATCTTTCTATCATGCTCGCATGGTTACAAGCATGGCTGGAAGTACAAGACCCTGTATTTGAGCAACAAGCATCTTCTACGGTCCCACGATTGCAAGCACAAAGTCCTGTACTTGAGCAACAAGCATCTTTCTATCATGCTGGCATGGTTAAAAGCACACCGCCCTGCACTTGAGCTAAAAATCATATTTAGTCTCGTTTTATCTTTAAGTTTGAGAAACATTATGATCGATTCATCCAAAAGTTCCTGCTTAAAATTTCCGTTGCATTTGATACATAAATTGAAATATATAATTAAAGCCTTAATATGGATTTTCAATTACTCATGTAGGTATTCCTGAAGGAAACCTAAATAAGTTTTTCTTCCTCCAGCTTATCGTGTTTATTTCGTATGCCAGTGGCATACGCGCTGGCCTGGATTTTTTTCGACTCACTCTCCACGAGTTCAATCCCCGCCCGTGGTATGGTTTGTTTACAATCGTGTCATTACGATTTCGTGAGACATGATGACGGCGTTGAGGGGACTAGAGCTAGAGTTCGTCACGGCCACGCTGGCGGGAGATTCATCTGTAAAAACTTACATTTTGGTGACCCTTTAACATATGTGCCTCAGTAAATACGTTTAATATGCTGAGTACACTAATTGTAAATCAGAGATATTTATTAATATAACAGTTTATCTCTGTTTTATGAGTGTTTGCAATGACTATTATTTTAAAATAATATAATATTAATAATGCTTATAATAATAATAATAATAATAATAATAATAATAATAATAATAATAATAATAATAATAATAATAATTTTAATATATTTCTACACAGATATCCGTAATGAATTTCATTTTATGCATAAATGTTCACACAGAAAACTTAAAATATTTTCTGGAAGAATTAAAAAAAACCCAGAAAATAGAAGGCGTTAAGTGCAAGAAATTATCAATAAAACACAGTTGGGTATACTAATCTTGTCCTGCAAACAGCACAGATTTATTGTTTCTGCCTTTAAGAGTCCAGTGAAGAGGCAGTGAAGCATTCTCCGGTACATTAGTTCCAGAGTTAAGCACTTGCTAGTTTTTCCCGAAGGAGTACTTTTAAGTGATTGGCTATATTTTCCCCCCCAGGGTTGTTAGTTTACAACATGAGAATGTTCGTAGATGCCCATGGCTTGGTCGGCAGCGTACTCAGCTCACACGCTGAGGGGTCCTGGATCGATTCCCTGCATGGGTGAAACTTTGTACGCGTTTCCATACACCTACTGTCCCTGTTCTTACACTGATGAGATCAGGAGCTAGAGCTACACATGCGAAATGATAATGTCATGGCTTAAAAAAAGTGGAAATAAAAATGTGAAATAAACAAGTGACTTAAAACCATGGTAAAACTGCAGCATTGAAACTGCTGTAAAATCTAGGGAAGGCGGGGCTCAGGAGCTATAGCTATATGAAAGATGAAATGTCGATAAAGATAAGACTTTATACCGTGGAGAGATAAAGGGAGGAAATTTTGATTCAAGGGAAGTGGAGGAAAAGAGAATAATAGAATGAAAACAATTGGTAGATGTTTGCTGACTGCACTTGGAAGATTCCTCAACAGGAGGCAGATGCCCTTGACAACAGCAAATATACACAAGGGTGATGCAGGAGGAGGGATAGATGAAGGGTAGTGGGGTCGGGTGTGGCTGTGTGAGGATGAGCATGGGAGTGTGAGGGTGAGCATGGGAGTGTGAAGATGAGCATGGAAGTAGGCAGGGCCCTGCATATTTGAGCCACTCAGGAGGTGTACCAAAAGAGGTAGCAGCTCTGAGGGGAATATCAGTATGGCCGCTCTGTGAGCAGCCATACTGAGTTAATATCCACTACTCATACTTTATATAGTACATGTATGGAATACACACATACACTTCAGACATAAATGATACACATAATTTATTCTGAGTATTTTGGTCACGATAATGAATGCAACACAAATAAAAATCGCTGATAGTTTGGCGTTGTTTTGTTGTATTTACTTGAACAAGAAAATTCTGGCATAGTGTGTATTGAAGGATAAAATACCGAGTTGAACTGTGTTGACATCATCAGTGGAGGGTTCTCAAAAGCTGTGGAGTGGTGAGTGGTGGGATGGTGCCGGTTGTGGTGGAGGGTAATGGTTGTGATTGTAGTGGAGGGGTAATGGTTGTGTCTGTGTGGTGGAGGGTAATGGTTGTGAATGTGTGGTGGAGGGGTAATGGTTGTGAATGTGTGATGGAGGGGTAATGGTTGTGACTGTGGTGGATGTGTAATGGTTGTGATTGTCGTGGAGGGGTAATGGTTGTGACTGTGGTGGATGTTAATGGTTGTGATTTGGAGGTGGTGTGCGTCGTAATGGTTGTGATTGTCGTCGAGGGGTAATGGTTGTGACTGTGGTGGAGTAATGGTTGTGATTGTAGGGGAAGGGTAATGGTTGTGACTGTGGTGGAGATAGTGGTGAAGAGGGATGGTAGTGGGGGATAGTGGTGAAAGAAGTAAAGGTGTTAGTGGTGCTGGTGGTATTGATTCTGGTGGCAACAACTATTGTTGTGATGATAGTTCTGGTGGTAGTAGTGATTGCTATGGTGGTAAGGTTGGTGGTTAGTGGTTGTGATCATGATGGTAATAGCGGTGGTGCTTGTTTTGATGGTGGAGGAGGTGATTGTGAAGGCGGCAGTGGTGAGGATTGTGTTAGTTGCGGTTGTGATGATGGTGACGTTAGTTGCAAAGGTGAAGGTGGTGATATCCTAGTTGTGGTAGAGGTGTTAGATGTAGTGGCAGTGATGGTGGTGGTTGCAGGATGGCAGAAGTGGTATTAGTGGGCTGATTTACTTTTGCCAAAGTCATTCCAAAGTCATTTTATGGAAAATAAATGTTCATTCTGCTAATTCGATAAATAATCCCCTTGCCGAATAAGCCTAGCTCGGCGATTCGACTTAACCGACATGACATTACATATTTTTTTATCATGCTGGCCGTCTCCCACCGAGGCAGGGCGACCCGAAAAATAAACACTTTTACCATCATTTACATGAAACACAATCGCAGGTAGGAAATAATAAATATGTAAAGTAGCCAATGGAGAGGGATATGCTAATAGCTTCAGCGCTGTTCAAATTCTGCTGATGTCAGCAGCTGGATTAAGAAATCAACCAAAGTTCTCTGGAAGATTCAGAAAAATGTGAGAGGAATGAGCCAGACATGTTCCTACGAGTTTCAGCCGCTGGCAAATAGAAAATTGGATGACAACTGAAGGACCAGGAAGGAAGCCACAGAGTTGCCAGAAAGAACAAAAAAGGCTATACAGGAAAAGCTCACCATTGGTATTATTTGTGATGTTAATTAACAAATCACAATCGTCTCTTAAATCTAAGGTAAAGCTGAAAATAATAATGTTCAATGAAATGACCAACCGATGTGGATTAATACGTGCGCAATCCTCGTCAGCGGAGTCTGGTTCACTGACTTAATAAATATCGCTACTGAGACAAAGCTGAAGTTATATTAATATGCAGGTTAAGTTAATTTACTATGTTGTTAACACAATTGTCATGATAGAGTATAGTGTTTATACGTAACTTAACTTGAATATAAACGTGTTCATCGAGAGAAATTGAACATTGTTAAGTAAAAGGACACAAATGCAACTAATGTGACATTTTATTGTGGCAACGTTTCGCTCTCCAGGAGCTTTGTCAAGACGGCTTGAAAAGCTCCTGGAGAGCAACGTTGCCACAATAAAATGTCACATTAGTTGCATTTGTGTCCTTTTACTTAACATATTGTCGATAATTCTACCAATATTAATACAAATTGAACATTCTGCGCAATAATTCCATTTCAATAGACAAAGTTTTTGAAAGTAAATAGATAACTGAAAACAGGGTTTTCAGTTATCTATTTACTGACTAAACGAAGATTTGTAAAAAAAAAAATTGGCTCAGAAATCCAAATCTCATCAGAGCAGTTAGCTCAAAGCTAACTAGCCTGGAGCCATCAATAATATCTAACAAAAAAGGTATCTCACATAACTGCTATGATTTGTATGTGACTCAGACACTGCCAATAATTTCGGTTAAAAGCTTAACTAACCACTTCGACAAATTATAGGCTGCAGATCCTCCAGGTTTAGCTGAATATCCTGGTTTAAGGACTTTTTCAGTCTCTGTTGGGACGGTTGAGTGGCTGACACAGCCAAGAGATATTCAATTAAAATTTAATTTTCATGTTTCAAATGCTATTTCATATTGTTGTCAACCTATTTTAAGGATTTATTTGGAAGGAGAGTGTTTATCAGTACACTCAGTAAATTCTGCTTTTCCCAAGATAATGACACTTGTTATGATACTACTATCCTTTGTAATGTGTAAATCTTCTTGAGATCAATGAATACCTTAACCAAATACTCGGGGAAATTAGGATTCAGTGTTTCCAATAAGCTTTATTTACAATGACTTTGCAAATGTTGAACAAATTGGAAGACAGTCGATCCTTTTTTGTTAACCTGCTCCACAAAATTAACACCTCCATTGACTGGGGAAAATCGTGATGCAAAAACCTAGAGCTGCTTTTATGTTTGTTTCTGTTTATTTGATGTGACATGATTTAATTTATGTGTAAGTTTTCTTTCGGTATGACATCTTTCCGTAGTTCACCATTCGCCACTACTTGTGCTCAGTGACCCACACAGACTTTGGCTTCACATAATAATAATGGGAGATGGGAAGTACAGTGTCTGCACTCTGCAGTTTTATAACTGTAGTGTGAGCGCGCCTCTGGCGTGCATGATCATCATTCTGGAGTGAATGATGATGAAATCTTTTCTTTTACGGGCTATCCTGCCTTGGTGGGAATCGGCCGATGTTTTAATAAAATTAAAAATAAATAATAATAATAATAATAATATTAATCACCTAGGCTTAAGGAACATACTTGGACTAAAATTTAGTGGTCATAATCATAACCATAATTTTTAAAGTAGTGGACCGGTAAGCCAGCGGAAGGCCCCAGTCAGATGACCAAAAAGCTGGAACTGTGTGGTCATCATATGACTAAGACCCGCTTCACGAAACACTTGTCCTGTTTTCTGATAAACTTTACCTAACCCAAGTTTCCCGTAGTTGCCGCCATCTTGAGATGAGACAGGGGGTGGCGGCGGCGGCGTTAGGGGAGGCTTGTTATTCCTCCGTTGCGGTTGGTACGTCTGTTCTTGATGCAGTGCTGTTTTTTTCTGCTGTTCTAGTGCTGTTCTTTCTACTACTGCCCAGTTCTCATAAAGATGCACTAAAAAATCAGCATATGTTCGGGGTAGAATCTGGGAGGTTTTGCATTGACATAACCCCAACACTGATACTGGCTCGATGGCGGGACACGGCAGGCCAGAACGCCCACACGAGCCAGGCGGCGGCTTACCCGTCCCTCCCGGATTTATGCCTCCTGGTCTTATCGGAACACACGGCTGCAGCCAAACACCAGCCACCCAGAGCACGCTGGGTCCACCGCACTCAACACACCCGCTAGTCCCACGACACCCGCTACCTTCATGATATTCACTGTGCCCACCGCACCCGATGGGCACCCACGACACCCACTGCCTTCATGATATTCACTGTGCCCACCGCACCCGATGGCCACCCACGACACCCACTGGCAAGGCTGTCACACATGAGAAACGTTTTGATTCTTTGAATCAGAAAGTATTATCCTACTTTAACCTAAAAATCTTTTAGCTCAATATTTTGCTCCAAGTTGGATAAAGAGTTCATGTCATAATGAGAAAGTGCTAAAAATAATGTACAGTCATGTATAAATTTATTTCCGCATTCTAGGAAACACCAATTGCAAATACTATTTAGTTAGCCCCTCCCCCCCAAACAATTTAATACAATAAATTGTACCTCTTTTTAAACGAAAATTATATTGCAGTAATTGCGAACATATTACTAGGGTTTATTCTTTTTCCTGGATATAAGCGATACGAAGTTTTTGGTGATGTATTTTGCATTTGGAATGACTGCTAATTTTTACGTCCTTTCGCTTAATAAAATCTAGCCCAACCCCCAAAAATATGAAGTAACTTTAGAAATTAGCAAACCAGAGACATTGTTCGAAGGAAAAGAATATGAAACTTATTCTTATATTTCATAATATTTGAACAGAGGGGAAAATAAAACTTTAAAACATATTTTATGACCCATCATACGTGGCATTATTTTGAATTGGTCTTAAGGTATTAAGCAAATTATAGTTGTTATAGTATGTGTCTGTTAACCACTGTTTTTTTTTTTATTATAGGTTCCTGTATACATCCGGATTTTTTTTTTAACTTTTTGAGAAGTTCCTCTGTGATATTTTCGTTACAGTTTACTGAAGAAATGGTCCAGTGCGGCAGTGTTGAACGGAAAGTCCAGCAAACTCTTATAATCCATCCCTCACCCAATCTTTGTTTATCAATATTTTTTTTTCAAGATGATGCAAACAATTTAAAATGTCTGATAATGATTTTAGGTATAAGTCAGAAGCATTTCAAGGGTTCAACCATTTTGTTTCTTCAACTGATCATTAATTGTAAACAATTCAACTAGAAAAACTTTGACGAGTAAAGAAAATTATTTTAGGGCAGGTAACGAGGAGCTGAAGGGTTTTAAGAACATAAGAACATAAGAAAGAAGGAACACTGCAGCAGGCCTACTGGTCCAGGTCAGGTAATACTCTCAGGTAAGAGCCCTCGGGAGGGCGAATGTGAAGAGTGGACAGACGAAGAATAGCTGATGAGAGGAAGATCTTGAGTCGGAGGTAAAGAGCCAGGGCTAAACCCAGCTGCGTAGCGTTGTGAGGCGATGAAAGATGGCAGAATCGAAGACCAGGGTGTGTGCAGTGCTCGCTGGTTCGTTGACATGTGATTTGATCATGACTGGCTAGGCGTCAGGTGGGCGGGCTCGGTAAGGGCAGTGTCGAGAGAGAGCAGGGCTACTGGCCCATGCGAGGCAAGTCCAAGTCTCCCACCGGCTTAAGCCAATGCCCCGACCCAGCCAGGTCAGGTTACATTCACTTACGGAAGGAGCACGGCATCTGACCTAGTAGCCCAATACACACACAACCCGCACATAGAAGAGAGGAGCTTACGACGACGTTTCGGTCCGACCGAAACACTTTCACTTTCAACACTTTCCGTTCAACAGGTCAGTAGGCCTGTGCGAGGAGCTTACGACGACGTTTCGGTCCGATCGAAACGTCGTCGTAAGCTCCTCTCTTCTATGTGCGGGTTGTTTGTATTGTTCCAACCACGGTATTGTGCCTTTTTGTTATTTACTAGTAGACCAAGCTAGTCAGGACCATCTCACACCCACCTGCACCCACTCATATATTTATCTAGCCTATTTTTAAAACTACACAACGTTTTAGCCTCTATAACTGTACTCGGGAGTTTGTTCCATTCATCCACAACTCTATTACCAAACCAATGCTTTCCTATATCCTTCCTGAATCTGAATTTATCCAACTTAAAGCCATTGCTGCGAGTCCTGTCAATACTAGATACTTTTAGCACGCTATTTACATCCCCTTTATTTATTCCTGTTTTCCATTTATACACCTCAATCATATCCCCTAATTCTACGCCTTTCTAGAGAGTGCAGATTTCTGATACATGGGATCAACTTAGTCATCCTCCTTTGTACGTTTTCCAGAGCATTTATATCCCCTCTGTAATACGGTGACCAGAACTGTGCAGCATAATCTAGATGAGGCCTAACCAAGGATATATAGAGTTGAAAAACAACCTGAGGACTCCTATTATTTATGCTTCTTGATATGAAGCCAATGATTCTGTTCGCTTTATTGCGAATACTTATGCACTGCTGCCTTGGTTTTAGATTACTGCTAACCAGAACTCCTAAATCCTTTTCGCAATCAGTAGTATTAAGATCTACATTATTTAGTTTATATGTGGCATGGTTATTGTCCTGTCCAATATTTAGAACTTTGCATTTATCTATATTAAACTGCATCTGCCACTTCTCCGACCACTGCATCAGTCTATTCAATCAACCTGGAGTATTCCAATGTCCTATGAGGAATGAATTGGACGGCCTATTTTGGTGTCATCGGCAAACTTGCTTATTATGTCGCTATTTATTCCCTCATCTATGTCGTTTATGTAGATTGTGAACAAGAAGGGGCCCAATACTGTCCCCTGTGGAACACCGCTTGTGACGCTTCCCCACTCTGATTTCTCCCCATTTATGCAAACTCTCTGCTGCCTATTTGTCAACCATGCCTCTATCCAGGAAAAAATTTCTCCTCCTATTTCGTGTGCCTTAATTTTCCTCAATAGTCTCTGATGTGGGACTCTATCAAAAGCCTTACTGAAGTCCATATACACAATATCATATTCATTACCATGATCTACCTCGTCAAATACCTTAGTGAAAAAAGTTATTAAATTTGTAAGGCTGGAACGCCCTTTTGCAAAACCGTGCTGAGATTCGTTGATTAATTTATGCTTTTCAAGATGGTTACGAATTGCCTCGGCAATTATTGATTCCATAAATTTTCCAAATATGGTGGTAAGGCTTATTGGTCTATAGTTTGAAGCTAAGGACTTTTCACCTGCTTTAAAAATAGGTATTACATATTGCCATTTTCCACTTATCTGGCACCATGCCAGTTTGCAGTGATATGTTGAAAAGATTAGCCACAGGTTTGCTAAGCTCTCTTTACATTCTTTTAGAACCCTTGCAACAGTTCATCAGGGCCTGGGGATTTGTTAGGTTTTAATTTATCTATTTGTCTAAGGACCATGTCACTTGTGACCCTAATCGTGCATAGTTTACTATCTTTTTACAGTTACTAATCACAAGGAAAATGGTAGAAGAAATTCTGCATGAAAAGCACATGTCACTAGTTCACTTTCTTGTTCACTTCTGTCAACAGGATTGTTTGAAAACATGATTGTTGACATGGTCTGAAGTGTGGAGTGCTCTGTTGACATGTTCATATTTACGATTTTGAGTGCCGGAGAATTTCGGTTTACCACATACTTACAGAATAAAATGCACGACCCATTTCTAGTATTGATTTATTACTCTTTATACTATTGACAAAACTATTCTTGGTTATGCTAAGACGCTTTCATTTTTTATTGTAAGATTTGTTTTTTCGAGGAGGTATGTCTGCCTCGTCGAGGTGTGAGTAGCATGTGACTTCATGGTCTCATGAATGGATGTGGCACTGCCGAGGCTTCAGTGGAGATCGAAATCCTTGAGTCTAGCTGAGGCGTGGGTAGAGACAGACATTCTTGATCACATAAATGGTGTGGTCTTACCAGTGTACAGGTGGAGACTCAACATCCTTGATCACGTGAATGAGTGTTGTCTAACTGAGGGAGGAAAAAAAGAGGAGCTTACTTGTAGATAGTGCAGAGAGAAATTCTTTCTCCGGGTTTCATTTAACCAAGCTTACATTACATGTCCTTGACTCTACACATCATCCCTTTCTTCTCTCCCATTGTTTCATTGCTTTTCCTTTTCTCTCTCATTTTCCATCTTCCAATTTTCTTCTCACTCACTATCACCTCTCTCGATTCCTCCTCTAATTCTTTCTCATTCCCCTTCCCTTCCTCCCTTCTCTTCTCATCCAATCACTCCTTCACTTTTTTATCCTTTCCCTTTCCCTATGCTGTATGACCCTTGTGGTTTAGCGCTTCTTTTGATTATAATAATAATCCCTTTCCCTATTCTTCGTCCACTCCATCACTTCTCTTCCCTTCCATCCCTCCCCCCCACATCTCCCAGCCTGGCGGTATGAAACTAAAAGACAATGGAGAGAGATTTTCCGCAAACAACTATGCCTTTGTTTATAACAGTGAAGGCAAAATGAAATGTGGAGAAAGAGAGTGAGAGAGGAGAGAGAGAGAGAGAGAGAGAGAGAGAGAGAGAGAGAGAGAGAGAGAGAGAGAGAGAGAGAGAGAGAGAGAGAGAGAGAGAGAGAGATTGAGGAGGGAGAGTCAGAGAAAAGAGAGAGAGGGTACAAGTGATTACATGACAAGGCAAACTGAAGACTTTTAGAATCTACACGAAGGCTATATGATGTGGACTATCAAATTCTTTCTATTATCCAGGATCCTGAGCCATCGTAGTGAAGTAGATGCCTCTCTCCCCTTACCTTCCAATCCAGGTCACTGCTGGCACGAAAGCCTTGCAACGCCGTTTCGGAAAGATGTAGTACTGCAGTGTTGTTCCAACAGCAGCTTCTCATATTATTCCAGTGGTGTCTGTTCCAATAATTCTTCTAGATACACTGAGTTCCACCTCTAGAGGCTGCTACATAGGTGAATTAAGAAAAACGGACCTCCAATGCAACTTTAAAACTAACACCAGGATATCCGTGGCCACTGAGTGGAAAGGATTTCACAAGTAGAGCTCTGTGTTCGCAGTGTTTACCTCCAGCCAGTTGATGAAAGATCGAATTGATTTGTTGCCCACAACTTACGTTGGAGGTCTGTTCCACTGAGCATCAGCTCTCAGAAGATGAAATTACCCACTTTTATATAGAACCTCATCAACTGTTTCATCTACTCGTAATACTCTACACTTCATGTCTTCTCCTCCTCCTCCTCTTTCTACTCCCTCCCCCCACATACACTGTTTCCTCTTACTTTCACATGCTGTTCCCTCTATATTCTTGTCCTATCTTCTTTTCTGATTTTATTTCCTAACACTGTTCTGACCTCCTCCTCCTTCTCCTCTTTCTTCCCCCTCTTTATACTATCTGTCTCTTGTTAAACCTGCACACTCATCCCTCCTCTACATTCTCTTCCTAACTCCTTTTCTCCTCCATTTCTTAACACAATGCCTACTTCTTCCTCCTCTCCCTCGTAGCCTACTTCACCTTACCTTAATGAGGTGAAGGTAGAAGCAATTGACCTGTGAACCCTTCAAGAGGAGGGCGGCGGGCGAGTGGCCCTGACTGACAACAAACACACTGGTCGCCTCCTGTTCTCACTCCTTCCCTTCCTACCATCTTCCTTACTTCTTCCCTTCCCACCATCTTCCTTCCACCCTCCTCTTCCCATACATCCTTGTTAAGTAACTCCTGTGTGGTGACGGGTACCTCTCTTTGTGGTGAAGGGTGAGTACGTCCTGTACTCTGGCTAGTCGAATACTCACTTATTTCTACACACCTATTTGAGGTTACAAAGGTCGAGTTTCAACTCCTGGTCCCGCCTCACCTCTGGCCGCTACTGGGAATACCTCCTAATCTGTGGTGACTAATCCACTACTTATTCCTGAGTGGTGACTGGTCCAGTACTTATTCCTGAGTGGTGACTGGTCCAGTACTTATTCCCAAGTGGTGACTGGTCCTGTACTTATTTCTGAGTGGTGAGCGCTCATAACACATCTACAAAAAATATTGTGTCCTCTAACCTCAGTTCCAAACAACATACACGATTTAACTCTCTCTAGAGATACACACGTCACTGTTTTGGATAAATACTCGACTTTATCGCCTCAAATAATTACGCTAAAATAAACATTTATTTTTAAACCAGGATTTTTTTCCCAGCGGGAACCAAATTTTCAAACATATCTTTTATC
>WNWK01011429.1:32500-64510 GCA_009830355.1 Cherax destructor
GAGAGGTTAAAAGAGTGGTGAAGCAATGTAAAAAGAGAGCAGATGAGAGAGTGGGTGAGATGTTATCAGCAAATTTTGTTGAAAATAAGAAAAGTTTTGGAATGAGATTAATAAGTTGAGGAAGCCTAGAGAACAAATGGATTTGACAGTTAAAAATAGAGAGGAGAGTTATTAAATGGAGAGTTAGAGGTATCGGGAAGATGGAGAGAATATTTTGAGGATTTGTTAAATGTTGATGAAGACAGGGAAGCTGTGATTTCGTGTGTAGGGCAAGGAGGAATAAAATCTTGTAGGAGTGTGGAAGAGCCAGTTGTGGGTGTAGGGGAAGTTCGTGAGGCAGTGGGTAGAATGAAAGGGGTAAGGCAGCTGGGATTGATGGGATAAAGATAGAAATGTTAAAAGCAGGTGGGGATATAATTTTGGAGTGGTTGGTGCTATTATTTAATAAATGTATGGAAGAGGGTAAGGTACCTAGGGATTGGCAGAGAGCGTGTATTGTTCCTTTGTATAAAGGCAAAGGGACAAAAGAGAGTGCAAAAAATTATAGGGAATAAGTCTGTTGAGTGTACCTGGTAAAGTGTATGGTAGAGTTATTATTGAAAGAATTAAGAGTAAAACAGAAAGCAGAATAGCAGATGAACAAGGGGCTTTAGGAAAGGTAGGGGTGTGTAGACCAAGTGTTTACAGTGAAACATATAGGTGAACAGTATTTGGATAAGGGTAAAGATGTTTTTGTGGCATTTATGGATTTGGAAAAGGCATATGATAGGGTAGATAGGGGGGCAATGTGGCAGATGTTGCAGGTGTATGGAATAGGAGGAAGGTTACTGAAAGCAGTGAAGAGTTTTTATGAGGATAGTGAGGCTCAGGTTAGAGTGTGTAGGAGGAAGGGACTATTTCCCAGTAAAAGTGGGCCTTAGACAAGGATGTGTGATGTCACCGTGGTTGTTCAATATATTTATAGATGGGGTTGTAAGAGAAGTGAATGCGAGGGTCTTGGCAAGAGGTGTTGGGCTAAAAGATAAAGAAGCAAATACAAAGTGGGAGTTGTCACAGTTGCTTTTTGCTGATGACACTGTGCTTTTGGGAGATTCTGAAGAGAAGCTGCAGAGGTTGGTGGATGAATTTGGTAGGGTGTGTAAAAGAAGAAAATTGAAAGTGAATATAGGAAAGAGTAAGGTGATGAGGATAACAAAAAGAATAGGTGACGAAAGATTGGATATCAGATTGGAGGGAGAGAGTATGTGGAGGAGGTGAATGTATTCAGATATTTGGGAGTGGACATGTCGGCGGATGGGTCTATGAAGGATGAGGTGAATCATAGAATTGATGAGGGAAAAGGGTGAGGGAGCACTTCTGAGTCTGTGGAGACAAAGAACCTTGTCCATGGAAGTAAAGAGGGGAATGTATGAGTATAGTTATACCAACGCTCTTATATGGGTGTGAAGCATGGTGATGAATGTTGCAACGAGGAGAAGGCTGGAGGCAGTGGAGATGTCATGTCTGAGGTCAATGTGTGGTGTGAATATAATGCAGAGAATTCGAGTTTGGAAATTAGAGGAGGTGCGGGATACCAAAACGATTGTCCAGAGAGCTGAGGAGGGGTTGTTGAGATGGTTTGGACATGTAGAGAGAATGGAACGAGACAGAGTGACTTCTGAGAGTGTAGTAAATCTGTAGTGGAGGGAAGGCGGGGTAGGGGTCGGCCTAGGAAAGGTTGGAGGAGGGGGTAAAGGAAGTTTTGTGTGCGAGGGGCTTGGACTTCCAGCAAGCATGTGTGAGCGTATTTGATAGGAGTGAATGGAGGCATATGGTTTTTAATACTTGACGTGCTGTTGGAGTGTGAGCAAAGTAACATTTATGAAGGGATTCAGGAAACCGGCAGGCCGGACTTGAGTTCTGGAGATGGGAAGTACAGTGCCAGCACCTGAAGGAGGGGTGTTAATGTTCAGTTTTATAACTGTAGTGTAAAGCACCCTTCTGGCAAGACAGTGATGGAGTGAATGATGATGAAAGTTTTCTTTTCGGGCCACCCTGCCTTGGTGGGAATCGGCCGATGTGTTAATAAAAAATATATATATATATATATATATATATATATATATATATATATATATGTCGTGCCGATTAGGTAAAACTGGCAATTAGCAAGAACTCATCTAAAATTAAGCATTTCTAAAATTTTCTCTTATACGTTTAAAGATATATTTTTTCATTTATGTTAATGTAAGAATTTATAATTTGATACCAAGAGAAATTTTGAAAACCTACCTAACCTTATTACAACAAGCGCAATTTAATTTAGCCTAACCAACTAAATATATTTTAGATACGTTAACATTAATTTAATAAAAACAAACACAATGAAATATATTTTTCGTTATTTCAGAATGATTTTCGAAATTATTGCATACACAAATTTTCACTTGTCTTATATGGCAAGGTGAGCGTTGCTATTTAAGCCAAAATCAAAGTTTTACCTAATCGGCACGACATATAATATATATATATATATATATATATATATATATATATATATATATATATATATATATATATATATATATGTATCGATTAGGTGGAGCTCAAGACACCCTTGTAGACCCCTCAAGCAAGCAGACAAGCACACCAGTTCCTCTCAAAGAGCACAACAGTCCCACTGGGACAAACCAATACTAATGTAAAAAATTGCCAACTCAGTGCTCACCAACGCTTCAGAAAAAGACAAAGCTCTTCTCCTAGCGGTGAAGGCACCACATTCAGGTTTCCTTTTAGCAGTTCCCAGTTCCTCCCATGGCACTCAAATCGACCCACATGCCATTCGGATTGGTGTTGCTCTTCGCCTATCTGCCCCATACTCACCGAACATATGTGTATTTGTGGCAGGGCGACGGCTGATCGATTCGGACTTCACGGTCTAGTGTGTCATACGTCAGAAGGGAAGTATGCTAGACACGAGGAAGTCAGCATCATAAAGAGAATTCTCGCCACAGCTCGTTCCCAGCTGTACTGGAACACCAAGTACAGAGGTATGACGGAAGTCAAAAGCGTCCTGATGGAGTCACTATTTTACCCAGGAAGGATGGTAGGCAGATTGCCTGGGACTACACCTGTGCCGCCACTTTGGCAGACACCTACTTGCCATACTCTGAAGCTGAAGGGAGTGGAGCTGCCAGCCACAGGGAGACCCAGAAGACCCGCAAATATGAAGGCCTGCTCTCTTGGTATAACTTCATCCAGTGGGTCGGAGAGCCTTGGAGCATGGGGCAAGTGTGCTCTAAAGTTCCTCAAAGAGCTGTGAAAAGCTGTCACAGAAACTAAGGATCACAGAACGGCCAGCTTCGTCTTTCAGAGACTCAGTGAAGTAAATTCATTCTTTTTCGGAGGATGAGGTCCCTTACACTCTTAGTTACAGAGGTGGTAAACTCTCTCTATATTTATTATTTTTATATAAATATATATATATATATATATATATATATATATATATATATATATATATATATATATATATATATATATATATATATATATATATGTATATATATATTATGTATGTCGTGCAATACGTTAATCTTGTTATTTTGGACTAAATAGCAAAGCACTTCTTGCCGAATAGGACAAGCGATAATTTGTGTATGCAATAATTTCGCAAAAAATATTCTGAACTTAACGAATTTTTTTTTATTTCATTGTGTTTGTTTAGTTGAATTAAGCTAAATTAAATTGCGCTTGTTATAATAAAGCTAATAACAATAACATATAAAGCTGATAACAATAACTATAAAGCTGATAACAATAACATAGTGAACTTCCATAAAGTTTATAGATGTTTCATGCAGTGTTACTACTGATGCATGTTACATAGGGTGTTATTACAAGGTTTATAACTGTTACATTGTGTGTTATAATAAAGCTTATAACTGTTAACTGCTGCGTTACACTAGGGCTTATAACAGTTACATAGTTTGCCACCATAAAGCTTGCAATAATTACTTATGTCTTCGTGATTTTTGTTCATTATTACAGTTCACTTACAATCAAGAAAGTAATGTTTAAATATTCTTACATTAATTTAAATTAAAATGTCTGAAACGAAACGACATTAGAAGACATTAGTTTCTTCCCACAAAATTAAGTCTTCCGTTTGTTTCTTGATTTATGGCGAAGTAATTCATCACCTCTCCTTGACGTGCAATATATTTTATCATATACATACAGAGGGTGAGAACTGTTTGTCATTCCTCAAGACATTGTGGAGTGACGGTAACTCCCTCTGGCACGAGAGCGTCAACTGTAAAACACACGAACTAGACAGCAAAAATGTGTTTCCTGTTCCTGAATCCATTCATCTTGTGCAATACATACGAAAGAGGAAGGGTGGAAAAAATTAACAAATGACTGGTTTCATCCTTTTTTTCTTTGCTTGCTTTGAGAGCATCAACAGTAAAGAGTATAGGAGGAGTTCTTGAGATGTGTTGCTAGTGGATCACTGGTGGGTGGCGTAGGAGGAGAGCCCAAGGCATAGCCTGTATAGGCACTTCCTGGTATCCATCTTTCTTCATTCCTTTCTCTCTTATGCTTAGTTCCTGGAAGCAAAGGAGTTATTTTGCAAAATTCGCCGTTCTTAACCATATAGACGCATAGTGTGTATCTGATGCATAATTTAAAGAAATAAAGACAGAAACGAATGAAGAAACAAGTGACTCAGCACCACAAGAAGGACGTGAACCAACTACGTTACTTTTATATGGTGAACATCACAGCCACACATTCTCCTCTCTATAATCAGCCATAAGATCAGCAGCTTAGGGCCCCACCTCAGTACCGAGAATAAACTGCCAGTTATAATAATCAGATTGATTATTATAACTGGTTGACTTTGTATTTACATCCAGGCCTGGAGGTCAGTCTCTCACTATCTTCAGGGGGATTAACACATGTAGGGTACCCTCTATGTATGGGTATACAAGTTACTGACAGTGAGCATACTACTTCTTGCTCTCTGTTACTACTTCGCTCATCAGTATAGTACTTGCTAAATTTATTGTACATATGTGTATCTGGTTGTGGGAATATACGGGTATCCCTGAACAAGGATCCCTTGAACAAGGAAGATATGGTGAAGCATATATATATATATATATATATATATATATATATATATATATATATATATATATATATATATATATATATATATATATATATATATATATATATATATGTCGTGCCGATTAGGTAAAACTGGTCAATTAGCAAGAACTCATCTAAAATTAAGTCCTTTCTAAAATTTTCTCTTATACGTTTAAAGATATATTTTTTCATTTATGTTAATGTAAGAATTTATAATTTTGTACCAAGAGAAACTTTGAAAACCTACCTAACCTTATTACAACAAGCGCAATTTAATTTAGCCTAACCCAACTAAATATATTTTAGATATGTTAACATTAATTTAATAATAAAGAAACCCAATGAAATATATTTTTCTCGTTATGTTCAGAATGATTTTGGCGAAAATATTGCATACACAAATTTTCACTTGTCTTATATGGCAAGGTGAGCGTTGCTATTTAAGCCAAAATCGCAAGTTTTACCTAATCGGCACGACATATATATATATAATATAACACTGCGACTAGCCGAGGGCTCGAACCCGTCTTGTTTTGGCCCTCTTCATGGTGAGCGAAAATTACACTACGCGTTAACCCACAAGACCACCCAATCCTACAAAGATCACGCACCCAGTAAAGCTAGGTGTTGTACTGTGATCCGAGGACATACGATGGTGTGGGTGCCTCAGAGATAACTTCATTCTACTCCTCGCTCGGTGTACTAGCCTCCACAAGCAGTATTTAATCAATAACAACACTGTGACTAACCGAGGGCTCGAACACATGTTGTTTTGGCTCGCCTGATGGTGAGCGAAAATCACACGACGCTCTAACCCACAGGACCACCCAATCCTACAAAGATCAAGCACCCAGCATAGCTAGGTGTTGTACCGTGATCCGAGAACATACGATGGTGTGGGTGCCTCAGAGATAACTTCATTCTACTCCTCGTTTGGTGTACTAGCCTCCACAAGCAGTACATATCGTATTGTAACCACGAACGAGTGGTATTTAATCAATTACAACACTGTGATTAGCCGAGGGCTCGAGCCGTCTTGTTTGGCCCGCTTCATAGTGAGTGAAAATCACACGACGCTCTAACCCACAGGATCACCCAATCCTACAAAGATCACAACACGGGTTCTAGCCTTCAGCTAGTCGCAGTTTTGTTATTGATTAAATACCACTCGTTCATGGTTACAATACGATATATACTGCTTGTGGAGGCTATTGACGAATAAAACATTTTTTTTTAGAAGTTAAATTTTTAGAGCAGTTTTTCCTTACTGATAAATTGGGCTTATAAACACGGCAATACGCAGTATATGTCACAGTGTGAAGCGATAACTCAGGTATTACACATGTTAGGTGATACATCAGCTTTTATCCTGCAATGTATGTGGCCTACTGGTCACCGCTACTGAAGTAATAAGCTATCAGCGAAATTTTTAAAATTATACAGACCCAGTTTAGAGTGAAAGAAAAATTGCAAATTTGTGCGTCCTCTAAATACAATAACACAGTGAGATAATGGTAATGTGTATGTATGTAAACACTGGAACGTTAATAACATATATCTATAGATATGTACTTAAATGGATATCCATGAATATGCACCACGCAGAAACATGGCTTGTAAACCAGACTGGCCAGCTTATTGGCATTTGTGGCTGAGTGGACAGGACCATCACTTGGGAACCTTTTTAGTCTTCCTGTAATGGGTTCGAATCCTGCTGACTGCGATCTTTCTCTGTATATACCCGTTTCTTTTTGGATGGTACATTGATATAAAAATCGCTTGTGAGTTCAGAAAATATAGGAGGAGAATGAAATAGCTTGAAACCATGCTTGAGGCCCACTGATGTGCCTGGGCTGGGAAAAAAAAACATGGCTTGTAAACTAGGCTGCCCAATTTATGTGTGGCTGAGTGGGGAAGAGCGTCATTTGGGAACCTTGCCAAGTGACGCAGTACCACACAGCCAGACCCCAGATAAGTATTTGCGCCTAGCTGAAGCTAGACGGTGTATCCCCTACCCCGGAACACCTGGACTTGTGATTAGTTATTTTATTCAATTCTGCTGTGGACTGAGAGATAATGTTTGTAAATATTTTCACCTGAACTAGCGTAATTTCTTTTAGCCAAATTTTACTAAATATATCATAGATTTATTGCGCTAAAAAATCGTTTACACTTCTTATTTGGCAGAAAACACCTTTCCCTTTTAGGCCTAACACCAGAATAAATTAAAGGTTCGCTATCTTCTATCTTTTTGCGATCACTAGTTAAAGTTTGCTAAAAAACCTCAACAATAAAGTGGGGTAAGGAAGCCAGTATCATGGTCTCGTGAGCCCATGCTTGACTTTCATGAGTTCGTGGGAACCTGCGCCTGTTGTTGTGGATGGTAGGAAGCTGCTGGGGAGAAGCACATGTGGTGGTATCAATAGTGGTGGTGGCTGATGGTGGTGTGTTGTGGGAGTGGGTGATGGTGGTAGTGGTGTCGGTAGCGGCGGCGGCAGCGGAGGCAGTGGTGACGGTGGTGGTGGTGAGTAGGAGGTGGCAGTGGTGACTGGTGGTAGTGGTAGGAAGTGGCAGTGGTGACTGGTGATGGTGGTGACTGGTGGTGGGTGGTGGCTGTGGTGACTTGTGGTGGTGGTTGTGGGTGGTGGCAGTGGTGACTGCCTCCACCAGCTTGGGTAACTGTGACCACACTTGTCGGTGGCTTACGTAGGTAATGTATAGGCATATAGATATGTTAAAAAAGATTAAGTAGGAGCCTATTAAGACTACAGTTAAATTAATCATCCGATTAAAACTGTTGGAATTGTAGGTTTGGCAGGCCTTACATATGTTACAGGCCTCCTCTCTCTACACTCTCAGTGTCTTTCATCTCCCCTAACTCTCCCCTCTCAGAACTTAAGAGGAATAACTGTTTTCGGTATATCAGTTAAGGTGCTGCTTGATTTTTTCACACGAGTCAGTAAATATACACTGATGACCAGTATGAATTCTCATATGTCTGAGCCAATTCTGCTTCACAGTGGTTCTGTGCTGATGCATTTATCCAGTGGTATTATGCGTCTTCGAGTAACCGCCTGAAGATACCTGCATAGGCCTAGGAATTTTGTAACGCAGCAGTGCTCCTTCTGATAAGCTGTGGAAAATTGGAGGTGCTAGTCTGGTAATTAAATGAGTCTGGTAATTAAATGAGCTTCCGGTTCATTGATGAAATTAACTTTTTAGTCAAACTTTATTCCCTGGCGCACACTCCCTCAATATGTTTACCCCTGTTCCTAGCCTCTCACCTCAATGAAATTGTGCAATCAACTATTTATAAGTTAATATCATTCATTGTTCATACTATTTCAACGAAGAATTTTTCGAAAGATAATTATTTGCTATGTACACCTGGATACAAATGTATACTGCTGAAAGTAATGAAGAAAGAAGAAGATTCGCTCTGTGTTAAGGTTTATCAAGCAAGCCATTGACTTGAACAGCGAAATGTCGCAATAAATGCACGTGTGCACGTGAGTCAACCAGGTGGTAGCTGCTGGTGGCCCGCTCACCAACATAGTGCACGTGAGTCAACCAGGTGGTAGCTGCTGGTGGCCCGCTCACCAACATAGTGCACGTGAGTCAACCAGGTGGTAGCTCTGTGCCCTACCAACATAGTGCACGTGGTCCAGGTGGTAGTGCTGGTGGCCGCTCACCAACATGTGAACACGTGAGTCAACCAGGTGGTAGCTGCTGGTGGCCCGCTCACCAACATAGTGCACGTGAGTCAACCAGGTGATAGCTGCTGGTGGCCCGCTCACCAACATATCCTTCACATCCTGGTTGATCTGGTACCTCATGAAAATACTTGTCCAATTTCTTGAAGATTTCTACACTTGTCCCACCAGAGTTTCTGATATCTTCTTGTAAGATGTTGAATAGTCTGGAACCAACGAATGTTTACAGTGTTATGGTGCTCACTGTGCCCCTGCATTTCACTGGGTTTATTTTGCACTTCTAAAACCCCCCCACCCCCCACATATAGCTCACTCTATTATGTTTTATGGCAGTGTGCAGATTTGGGACTAGCTCATCTTCCGAATATCTTCTCCTCGTCATTTCATTTCTCTCTTCGTTCCTCAGTGCTAGTTTAAATACTTTACTGCTCAAAGCTCTAAATGATATCTGTATCTATTCCAATTCCGATTTCTTCCCTGCCCTGAACATGGCCGTCAACACTGAACAATATTCTAGATGAGAGAACACAAGCGTTTTGAACAACTTTATTATTGACGCTATTTCCCTTGTTTTGAGTTCTCATTATCACTCCATGATCGCACTTGTTCAAAAGCCTTCGCAAAATCCTTGTTTATCACAACATGGCATTCGCTTCCTTGACGAGCCCACCAATATAGCTAATTCTGACATATTTATTTGATTTCATACCATGAAAGCTTGCTAAAAGGAAGCAGGATTTACCATTTCGGAGGCTCTGGTTTAATGTGGGTTTGTTAGTACCATACGAGGTGACGTACCACCTCGTATGGTACCTGGTGTACATATTCCTGCTCTCTCCGTTATTGATTGTGCATTCGTCTGTTGTACGTTCAACTCTCTTGAGTGTTTGACTGGCTTGGTTTGTCCCACTGCTGTGCACTTCTGTACCACATGTTTTCCATATTTGTCCCCTTTTTTGGATCTGTTCGTTTCTTCTTTTGTCTAAAAGAAAAAGAATGTTGTTCATTTTTCTTACCACTGCTTTCTCAGTAGCATAGCGTTCTTATCACGAGATAGTCTAAGCCTAATACTCTCCGAGCTGCATGGAGGCTTTACACTTCCCTGCATTCCCTTTTAAAGCTACTTCTTTCCCTTCTTTGAACATTTTCTCTCTCGTATACGCACCTCCCTTTAGTGTAGTATTTGCAATGTCTTTACTGCCTACATTTACTGTGGTAGACTCATTCTCTCTTTCTGAGAGGTGATCTGGAATCTCTTGCTTATCATACCCTGAGCATATTTATCCAGCCTGTTCTGTTTCTTCTTCCTTTTGTTTTGTTTTTCTCACTGTCTTTCATGCTTATTTCCGTCTTTTATTTTTTGCCCTGTGTATCAGTCTCCACCTCTTATCAGCTCTGTGTTCCCTACCTTTATTTTCCTACTCCTTGTTTATTTCTAGTAGCCTCCTAAGGATATTCCTAACATTATTTAAGTTTTTGATTTTCAACCCTTTCCTTTTAGTGGGTAGCGGGTATATCTGTCTTGTCCCAGATCATTTCCTGTACCCAGCAGCTAACTGTAACTTATTTCGCTTCGATTTGTGAAACAATTTGGACTACACAATCTTAGCCAACAGATTCGTAACTTACTGTATGTTCTATGTTCTACAATTATGTATTTATATTTATTTTAAGGCAGGGGAGTGTGATGGAAAATAAAATAAAGACTTACACCCTTGTGTCAACCTAAAATTGTCCACTATGTCTTGTAAGGAAGTCGTATAAACAAATTACCTTGCACAATTCCTTGGAAAAAATATATTGACCTATTTAATTGCTTTTATGTTCTGTATTTTATGGTGCTAATATACTGATTGTTTTCAGAAAAAGGTATAATCTTGCAATGTCTTAAATTTACTTGTATAATATAATTTAGCAGAGGGAGACTTCATCGTTCATGAAATTCATTTTCATATGATCCTAACAGTTTATAGCAATTTCGTTTTACCAAACTTTATGTTGAAAATGCAAGGATAAAAAAATTGATAAAATTCTCTAGTGTATAAGAATCACAGTACACCCGATATGACAGTAGTGGAGAGGGGGTTGTGGTGGGGGACCGTTGGGGGACCGGTGGGTTGGTGGGGACCGTTGGGGGACCGGGGTTGTGGGGGGACCGGTGGGGTTGTGGTGGGTACCGGTGGGGTTGTGGTGGGGGACCGTTGGGGACCGGTGGGTTGTGGTGGGGTTGTGGTGGGGTACCGGTGGGGTTGTGGTGGGGGACAGGTGGGGTAGAGGTTGTTGCAGGCCGGAGGGCAGCCAGTGGACTTTTTATTAAACAAAATTGGATTCATCAGGAACGCCCTGTTACTCTATATGACAGTTACAGAGTGTAAACAACATCAAACTATGTTTTCCCTGTCACATTTCATTACACAAGAGACTTTGTATAACATGAGTTAATGAATTATGTCCGCCTGAGCTGATGATGAGAATATCATCAAGAATTTCACTATGGGTTTAGTAGCAGCGCACCTTCAAAGGATTAATTCTGAGTTGGAGATATTGTTACTTGATAATTACCATCTTTCACTATTATTCCCCCCCCCACACACACACATATACCTCTAGATTACTTGTAGTCACTTCTGAAGGCCACTGCCTCCGCTGCTAGTTCCCAGACTAGGCCTCCTGGTTGCTGGCCTGATCGATCAGGCTGTTGGTGCCCACCGTCGAACGGCTATCGTGTGCACCACACCCTCTAGACCAGTGGTGGCCAACATTTTGCATTCCATGTGCCAATTTTTTCCGCTCTAGTTCAGATGAGCCATATGACATTTGTACCCCCTTCAGTTTTTTAAAAATATGTTAATATGGACATAAGTAACATTCCTACATAAAATTATTTAATATAAAGACAAGATAAACATTACTTACTTTAATGAGACTTTTGAGTCTGCTATGATTTCGCCAATCTTGTGATGTTTGGAGTTATATAGGAAGGGGATAAATTATCAGAAACTTGGGCCCAGTATTGGCTAGTGGTGAGTAACAGGAAATCTTGAGATTCTCTATCAGTTTTTTTTTTCACTATTATGCCTTAGTACTGAGCGAGTAATAAAAAACATGGGTACACATCTCTGATGTGAACACTCCCGTGAGGGTTACACAGTGCCTGGGCCATGGACCCTGTCCTACCTTCACATGAAGCATCAATGTTCACCACATTCGTGTGGCAGTTATCACCTGCTGGCGTCCTCGACACAAATGCTGTCAGGCCGAGCCTCACCGACCATCAGAAATTTTCACAGAGAATGAACTCACCAAAGAAACTTTTGCTCTGGACGACATATACGAAATTTCAGGGAAGCTGAATGTGCTGTAATGCGTTTAACTGCAAAAATTTAGCATTAATTAAATGATTTTTTTGTTTAGTTCTGAGAGGAAGGAAATTCTGTAGTTCGATATTATACGGATAAATTTTGAATTAAATTTCTCACCCTTTTCTTTGTAGGAGAAATTGTTGCATCCAAGTCTTCTTATGTACCTAGAAAATTATTTATTCCATTACTACGTTACAGACGCAGCAAGACGCTACCAAAACCTGCAGCTAGTATGCAGACCTGTACGCGGTCTCTCTTCACTATACCAAACAACATATATATATATATATATATATATATATATATATATATATATATATATATATATATATATATATATATATATATATATATATATATATATGCAATAAGATCACAGTAAACAGGTGATATCACAATATGCAGAACAACCACTGAAAAAACAGCGAAATTCCAAGAGCTTCGAAGACTTCTTCTCACATTATAATGTGAGAAGTCACGAAAGCGCTTGGAATTTCGCTATTTTTACTTGCCATACTCCGTAGCTGAAGGGGTGGAGCTGCCAGCCACAGGGAGACCCAGAAGACCCGCAAATATGAAGACCTTCCCTCTTGCTATAACTTCATTCCAATAGGGTCGGAGACCCTTGGAGCATGGGGCAAGTGTGCTCTAAAGTTTCTCAAAGAGCTGGGCGAAAAACTCATCATAGAAACCAAGGACCACAGGGCGACCAGCTTCTCTTTCAGAGACTCAGTGCTGGATCCAGAGGGAAATGCCTGCAGCATTCAGGGCACACGGCCCACTGCCGGGAGCTGGACGAAGTATTTGACATGTAGCTCTGAGTTGTTATCTATGTTGTTTTACTCCCTATTGTATTCTTGTCAATGTATCTAGTCAATGTATTTTGTCTTGAAATAAAGTTTATACACAATTAAAAATGGGGTGGTAGGGAAGTGGAATATTCAAATGGCTTCAGAAAGAAATCTAAATATTCTTCCTTTGAAGCCTTTTATCCACTTCTCCGAGCTATGGGTCCCACAATGTACACAGAGGTGGACCCCATCCTGTCTAATTTTTGGGCAATGTGGGGGGGTGGGGGAGCCAAATGTTGCATTATGCAGAAAATTCGGAATGTGGAAATTAGGAGAAGGTTGGAGTTACTAAAAGTATTTGTCAGAGGGCTGAAGAGGGGTTGTTGAGGTGGTTTGGTCATTTAGAGAGTAATGATCAAAGTATAATGACTTGGAGGTATAAATCTGTGGGGAAGGAAGGCGGGGTAGGGGTCGTCCTAGAAAAGGTTGGAGGGAGGGGTAAAGGAGGTTTTGTGGGCGAGGGCTTGGACTTCAGCAAGCATGTGTGAGCGTGTTAGATAGGAGTGAATGGAGACGAATGCTTTTGGGACATGACGACTGTTGGAGTGTGAGCAGGGTAACATTTTGTGAAGGGATTCAGGAAACCAGTTAATTGATTTAGTTGGACTTGAGTCCTGGAAATGGGAAGTACAATGCCTGCATTTAAAGGAGGGTCTGGGATAGTGACAGCTGGGAGGGACTATTCTCAGCTGTCGTATCTGAGCGCCTCTGCAAAGACAGTGATTATGTATGAGTGAGGTGAAAGTGTTGAATGATGATAAAGTATTTTATTTTGGGATTTTCTTTCTTTTGGGTCACCCTGCCTGGTGGGAACGGCCGACTTGTTAAATATATATATATATATATATATATATATATATATATATATATATATATATATATATATATATATATACATTGTGTGTGTGTGTTTTCATGAACGCAGAGCAAGGAAGGGCCCATACCTACGCCTCTGCATCACTGTACCCAGTACTTTTATTAACCACACACCCGACCATAAGTAAGTTCTGTTTTCCATTTTCAGGAGCACCAGCCTAGTTTCATCTCCTGACGAATTCACTGACTCACGATTTTTTTTTCGGAATGCACCTTACACCTATCTTAAATATTAAATTATTTAGTTTTTGATAGCCCCTTTGATAATGCATGCATAGCCTCAGAATGTCCTCAAGTATTTAACTTTTTAATGATGTATTTTGTAAATATTTATATATTTCATGTTCTTGTAGACGAAAATTATCCGGGACCAACGAAGGTTCTTCGAGTGAAAGCCTTCGTTATTGCTATTGAAAGTTGTCATTTCAATTAGATCCATTTCAGGCCCAGATTAACCTTCCAGGAAGAGGATGCTTTGATCTTAAAGGAAGACGATTTGATTCTCTCCCGCTCCCACTGCTTTAATGAAAAGGATTTTATCTTCCTTCGTGCCTTATTACATTTGATGAACCGCTTCTCTGCCATGACCTGCTCTAAATGCTAGGGGACGTAATGTTTAATTACCTACATCCACGACCTGCACAAGTTTATGACAAGTACTGCTAACACTACACAGAAGCCTTTCTTAGTTTGATTAACATACAAAGTATTTAGAATTTTAGATCCTTAAAAATGGGATACAGTAAACTTCATATTATACTGTACAGTACATACCCAGTATGTACTGTATATATTAGATGTGCGCAGTATCGGTATCAACGAGTATCGGCCATGTTTACGGTGTTGGTTAAAAAGCAGCTAATACCAGCTGATACTTTAAAAATATTAATATTACATGTGTGTGTGTTTAAAAATATCAACATTAATACTCTGTATCACGATTGTGAGATACTCATACACACATACATACACACACACACACACACACACACACACACACACACACACACACACACACACACACACACACACAAACACACACACAAACACACACACACACAAACACACACAAACACACACACACACAAACACACACAAACACACACACACACATACACAAACACACACAAACACACACACACAAACACACACGCACAAACACACACACACACACATTTTCGACAAGTGTGTTTGACAACCAGTGACTAAAACATCATTCCAAGTAATGAGTAATTATTTGTGAATTATTTAATATTTAACCTTCTTGTATTAATTAATACTAATTGTGCAATAAGCATTCCCTTATATAATGAATATAGTCATTATAATTTTAAAAATCTAAAATATAGGAAAAGTATCGGTATCGGCCAAAATCTTGGTATCGTCCATCCATAATATAATATATACATATTTTTAACACACCGGCTGTCTCCCACCAAGGCAGGGTGACACGACAAAGAAGAAACACTTTCACCACCGCTCACTCCACTCGTTCCAGATGCGCGCCGATGCCATGCTACATTTCAGATGCCCCTCTAAACTGCCGTATCCTCACCCCTCCTTCAGAGTGCCGTCACTGTACTTCCTACCTTCAGGGCTCAAATCCAGCTAACAAGTTACCAGGAATCCTTTCATGTTACCTTTCTCACACTCACAGTACATTGTCACCTCTGTCACTATACTGTCACATCTGTCATTATACAATCCACGACAAAGGTCAAAGCCTAGGACACAATACACGCTATACAGAGTGACGCAAGATTCCCCGAGAGAAGGTGTCTGGGGGAAAGTGTGATCTTTCTTTTTTTTCCATGGGCGAAGTTTCCCCTCTCTCTTTATTATGGGTTAAGCTTGCTCTGCCTTTATTATGGGTGAAGTGTGATCTCTTTCCATGGGTGAAGTTGGCCCTCCCTCTCTTTATTATTTGTGAATTGTGCTCTGTTTTTATCATGAGTTTACCTAACCTCTAAAGAACGAAGAGTCGGCTCATCGTTGCTATTCTTGTAGACAAGAGAGAACCGGACAACCACTGCCTGCAGAACCAAAAACAACTTAAGTCAGGGAGGAAAGGTGGCAGCCAGGGCTGAAAGAGGCAGCCAGGGAGGAAAGGAGGCAGCCAGGGAGGAAACTTGGGCAGCCAGAGAGGGAATTAGACAGCCAGGGAAAACGAAGGCGACCAGGGAGGGTAAAACGTAGCCAGAGAGAGAGATAAAGCCAGACAGGGAGGGAGGAGGCAGCCAGGCATGGAAGGAGGCACCCAGGAAAGAAAGTAGGCAGACAGAGAGGAAATGACGCAGCCAGGGAGGGAAATAGGCAGCCAGGTTGGGAAGGAGGCAGCCAGAGAGATGGAAGGAGAAAGCTAGGGTGGGAAGGAGGCATACAGAGAAGGAAGGAGGCAGCCAGGGTGGGAAGGAGACAACTAGGGAGGAAATGAGGCTGTCAGAAAGGTGAGGAGACAGCAAGGGAGGGAAGGAGGAATCCAAGAAGGAAATTAGGCAAATAGGGAGAGAAAGCAAATAGGGAGGAGAGGCTATTAGTGAAATAGTGAGGGAAGGATGCAGGAAAGAAAAAGAATAAAACAAGATAGAAAGGGAAGTAGGGAAATATAAAATGTAAGAATGGGCTTGGAAATAAATCATGAAAGGAGAGATTAGAGAAAGATTATATATATATATATATATATATATATATATATATATATATATAAAAAAGAGAAGAAGAGAGAGAGAGAGAGAGAGAGAGAGAGAGAGAGAGAGAGAGAGAGAGAGAGAGAGAGAGAGAAGACAGACAGACAGACAGACAGACAGACAGACATACAGACTGACAGACAGACAGACAGACAGACAGACAGACAGACAGACAGACAGACAGACAGAGACAGACAGAGGAAGACAGAGGCAGACAGACAGATAGATAGAGAGACAGAGAGAACACATTTCCCAGGCTGGAGTTACCAATCTGGCGTCTTCCTGTGGCAGCTCCCCTCATTTCCCCACTGCTCGACGAGGGGACGTAGCGCGAAAACCCACGGAAGTTCCCCTTTTTACTCAACCGTAAAATTAACCATTCCTTAAACATTTTGTTTTTTTTTTTCTCTCTGTGGGAAAGAAACCAGAAAGTTTTGTTTTACCGCAAACAATTTAAAGAACACGAGTTTTCTTCTCTCTCAGAGCAATGAAAATATTAAGATTTTAGAAAACTTGTGGTAAAGTGACTCTGAGGAACCGGAGGTGGGAAGGAAGAGAAGGAAGACAGGGTGCAATGAACGGGGGAAAGGAGAAAAGGATTAAAGGGACGGAAGAGAAGGATTAAGAGGAAGAGAGAAGGATTAGAAGGAGATAAAGATTGAAAGGAGGAGAAAGAAGGATTGGGAGGAGAGAAGGATTAAAGGGAAGGGTGAAAAGAATTATAAGGAAGGAGAGAGGGATTAAAGGGCAAGGAGAGAAGATTTAAAGCGAGGAGAGAGATGGATTAGAGAGAAGGCAGAAGGATTAAAAGAAGGGAGAAACGTTTTAGAAGGAAAGAAGAATTAAAGGGAGGAGAGCGCAGGATTTGATGGGAGAAGAAAAGGATTAGAGGGTGAGATGAAGGGAAAGTGAGAAGTTTGGGGATGATGGAAGGAATAGAGGATGATAATGAAGAGAGAATGGGAGTGAAGGATGAGAGGGGAAGATGGTGAAAAGCAAAGAGGGGAAGATTTCAAGGAGAAGAACGGTGTGGTTTACTACAGTTGTAGAACACCAACAATTTGTACAGGAACACATGAAATACAGTACTTTTCTTTGTTGCTGGATCAACTTTCTGCAGCTTCATCTAGAAAGTTCTTCCGATATGACCCAGTGTGTTCTACCACCACCTAGCTGTTGGGGACAAGTAGGTATAAAGTGAATATGTGAATAATTGCCCCTAAGGAGCGTATAGCAATATACATTCAGTAACTGAATACTGAACAATGCTGGATACTAACTTGGTTGGGCTAAAAAGCCCACATTTAACCGGATGTATGATAAATCTGCCTAGAACATACATCAGTTCCTAACTGCACAGTCATCTAAGCTTCTAAATGTCTAAGCAGACTTACCTGGGCATTTGTATCGGACCCTTAAGTATCACCCGGATAAACGTTGTCTTGATTGAAGAAGTGTCTTTGAGGAATGTCACACGTCCTAGTCTGGAACTTTGTTACACTCGCAATATCACTATACGTTCTTCAATATTTGTCTATTTGTTCATCTCACAATAATCCTGGCCCTTCACTCGCCCGATGTGCCCTGGGCGTCACAGGACACACAAAAGAAGTGTCAATCAAGCATGTTTCTTTTGCTTGCCAAACTTCTACAGGAAGCAATGCAGAATGCCTGATTTCTTGCTGTCTGGGCTTAGACGACTGTGTATGCTATCTTTAACATGATACTAAAGTGGGTGTAGGATTTTCTTAATTTTCCTGCTACTGTAAGAGATCGATTGTCTCTCATTAACCAATCTTAGTTACAACAGTGGTCAGCCGTGAAGGATCTTACAAGGAAGTGGCATGTCTAGTCTGGTACATACTGGTAAACATCTGTGTCCAATTACTTGACGCGGAAGCAAACAAGACGTCACTGCCCCTTCTGAGAGGGTTGAAAGGGCTGAAAGGGCCGAAGGGGGCCGATACCCCCTCCTGGAGAAATTGCTCCACAAAAGGAGAGGAGTTGGAGAAACACAGGGAGTAAGCCGAGAATGGGATTGATAAAACGGAAAGAGAGAGAGAGAGAGAGCGTTATAAGCTCGTCAAATGAATTATACGTGAGTCACGTACATCAAGGCCACCATTAGACAAACTACGTTCTTTCCCAGATCTTCAGAGTATTTAGAGCATCTTGGAATTTCACATTCCTCTGATGATAAAATGCAGGAACATGCAAGAGGAGCTCATGTTTATATTTCCTGGTGCTGACCTGCGTCTCCAAGTGGCAGCCGTAAATTTTGTGAGTTGTTTACACTGACCCAATGGTCCTCATACCTCACTCCTCCCACACTACCAACCACCTTGGGAGAATATGAAGAGATAGTGACGACAGAGATGAAGAGAAAAATTGTGATAAAAAGAATGCTGAAAGGAGACACTTTTTTATTGGTTGGGCATTACCTGGTTTTTTATCCCCTTGGATCGAATCTGTTTTGCCTCCCAGTCACCATTTTCAAGGAACACTATAACCTCTACATGTTTAGCGCTCACCCAAGAATAAACTGAATAAAATTTTAACTCAGGCAGAACTAGTAGAGATGATTGTGATACTTTAACATCGAAAAACTTAAAACACCCAATGTATGACGCCACGGTGGATAAACTCAAGTTGGGGTAAACTTGCTCTTCGGTGATACAAACATACTTACAGCACAGCTAACCTTAATTATTCAGCGTTTCGCTCAAGGGTGAGCTTTATCAAGTCATGACTTGATAAAGCTCACCTCTAGCGAAACTTTGTCTAAAAAAGGATTGTTGTGAAGAGTGTTTTATTTCCCAGATTGTTGGCATTTTTCTTTCTAACCTTTTTTGCTGGTCACACGTGTCTGGTCCTTGTTGGTCACACATGTCTGGTCCTTGTTGGTCACATAGGTCTAGTCTTTAAAAAAAGCCATACCACGGGCGGGGTTAGAACCCGCGATCAGAGAGTCATAAAACTTCAGGCTGACGCGCTAGCCACTGGGCCAGCTGGCTACAAAAAGGATTTATTCAACTAGGTATATTTATTCACCATAGGAAGGTTAGCATAGGCACCACTGTGACCACAAATGCAAGTTTTTACAGATGAATCTCCCGCCAGCGTGGCCGTGACGAACTCTAGCTCAAGTCCCCTCAAAGCCATCAACGTGACTCACGAAATCGTAATGACACGATTGCAAACAAAACCATACCACGGGCGGGGTCAAGGGACTTGAGCTAGAGTCGTCACGGCCATGCTAACGGGAGATTCGTCTGTAAAAACTTGCATTGTGGTCACAGTGGTGTCTATGCTAACCTTCCTATGGTGTATAAATATACCTAGTTGGATGAATCTTATTGTAGCCAGCTGGACCAGTGTCTAACGCGTCGGTCTGGAGTTTTATGACTCTCTGACCGCGGGTTCTAACCCCGCCCGTGGTATGGATTGTTTGCAATCGTGTCATTGCGATTTCGTGAGTCATTCTAGTCTTTGTTGGTGACATATGTTCCTTGTTGATCATGCGTGTCTGCTACTTGCTCCTTCTGCATTCGAAATTTCTTTTTTAATACTTTAATATGCAAGGCCAAGTGATAGTTATCACCGCTAAGACTAGTGCCACCATGTTAATCTGACCGGTTATAACAATATTATAGCTGTCTCGCTCAGACAAATAATATTACAATGACATTCTTCATGAAAAACGATATTATAGTGATTTCGTTCCAGAAAAACGATATTATAGTGATTTCGTTCCAGAAAAACGATATTATAGTGATTTCGTTCCAGAAAAACGATATTATAGTGATTTCGTTCCAGAAAAACGATATTATAGTGATTTCGTTCCAGAAAAACGATATTTTGCAATCTCGTTACGCAAAATAATATTACAGCTTCCTATTTCCAGTAAACTGATTTGGTTGAACACTTTCCAACAAAACGATATTACAGGTACCTCCCCCATATCGATATTACAGGTATACCACCTCCTAACAATCGATATTGTGGCTTCCTCGTTCCAGCAAAATAATATTACAATGCAGTGATCATCAGCCGTCTTAACGAAGGTGTTGTGTTGCAACAAGACACTGCCATTCTTAAGACAATGATATCTGCTTTGATTCCCACGTAAAATTTAACCAAGCACTGAACACCCATTTGCCTACCTAGTTACTGGCTCCTATTTTTCACAATTTATTTATATGTAAAATTACATCGAAATTACTTTTATTCTAGAGAATTTTTTTTCTAGGTTGTTCTTTGTCAGAAGAAAAGTTCGGTATTTCTTATCAATTAAAAAAAACCCATCGCGGACTATGTAACATTTCATATTTTAAAATTATTTAATGTTGGTCTTAGCAAACAGCGCGTGCAAACAAAACAAACTAGTAAACAAAAGAACATCTTTTGTTTATTACATCTTCGGTAGTATCAGTGGATCCCAAAGAAGTTTTAAGTAGGAGACTGTCAGTGAGAACATTGCTAGAAGTTTCTTCTTACAATTCTATCCTAACATCATCGAAAGGCCTCTTCACATCATTCTACTGAATGAGGCCGCTATAATATTTCTTTAACCGGGTCAGATTAATATCAGTATAGAGATAGACACTGCACAGAGGCAGTATCTTAAAGATGTCAAGCATCACTTGGGCCTTGGAGATGGAAGAATAAACGAAAGATAAATGTCGAATGTCAGAAGCAGCAAAGAGCAGAAAGTGTGTGATCAATAAGGAGCAAACATGAGTGACCAGTAAAATTTCTAGTTGTTAGAAGGAAAAGTGTCAACAATTTGGGTAATAAAGAGACACTGCACAATGAGCCTTTATTGGACAAGTTTCGCTCGACGGTGAGCTTTATCAAGTTACTTAATAAAGTTCACCTTTTTAGTGAAACACTGTATAAATGAAGGGGAAGAACGTCAATTAGCAATTAGCTATCATTCACTCTGATGGTGATTTTACTATGAGTTAAGCAAACGGGAAATGGTGTGAGACGATTCCTTGATGAATATTTTCTAACGATGTAACTTTATGCCAATATATATATATATATATATATATATATATATATATATATATATATATATATATATATATATATATATATATATATATATATATATAATATATATATATATATAATATATATATATATATATATATATATATATATATATATATATATATATATATATATATATATATATATATATATATATATATATATATATATATATATATATATATATATATATATATATATATATATATATATATATATATATATTAGGAGAAGGTGTGGAGTTACTAAAAGTATTTGTCAGAGGGCTGAAGAGGGTTGTTGAGGTGGTTTGGTCATTTAGAGAGAATGGATCAAAGTAGAATGACTTGAAGAGCGTATAAATCTGTAGGGAAAGGAAGACGGGGTAGGGGTCGTCCTAGAAAAGGTTGGATGGAGAGGGTAAAGGAGGTTTTGTGGGCGAGGGGCTTGGACTTCCAGCAAGCATGTGTGAGCGTGTTAGATAGGAGTGGAGACGAATGGATTTTGGGACATGACGATCTGTTGGAGTGTGAGCAGGGTAACATTTTGTGAAGGGATTCAGGAAACCAGTTAATTGATTTAGTTGGACTTGAGTCCTGGAAATGGGAAGTACAATGCCTGCACTTTAAAGGAGGGGTCTGGGATAGTGACAGCTGGGAGGGATTATTCTCAGCTGTCGTATCTGAGCGCCTCTGCAAAGACAGTGATTATGTATGAGTGTGGTGAAAGTGTTGAATGATGATGAAAGTATTTTCTTTTTGGGGATTTTCTTTTTTTTGGGTCACCCTGCCTCGGTGGGAGACGGCCGACTTGTTGAAAAAAAAAAAAAAAAAAATATATATATATATATATATATATATATATATAGTGTCAAATCCTTGCTGTGTCCAGTTGAAACAAAGGGAAAGAGACTTAAAAAAAATATTTTCAAAGGCCTATAAATAGCATTTTACGTCTCTAGGAATAAATTCAGTTCAGTGGTTGAATCCATTCTTGGTGTCTAAAGTTAATACAGCCTTATCTTCGGTTATGTTATTTTCTTTAGCTGAAGAGTATTTTATGGGGGGGATGACGGCTGTTGTCAGTGAGGTGGTGATGGGTCTGATTCCTTTAAATTTTCTTTTTGATGAAAGATTTCAGTGTCTCTGAGAAGTGAGTAAGCCCTCTTTTAATGATCAGATCTTAACTCTTGAACTCCAGCAAGGGCAAGATGGAACGATTTCTTGTAGAAATGATGATATTTAATAATTATTATTATTATTATTATTATTATTATTATTATTATTATTATTATTATTATTATTATTATTATTATTATTATTATTTATTATTATTATTATTATCATTAGTATTATTATTATTATTATTATTAATACTATTATTATTTTTTTTATTAGCACATCAGCCGTTTCCCACCAAGGCAGGGTGGCCCGAAAAAGAAAAACTTTCATCATTCACTCCGTCACTGTCTTGCCAGAGGCGTGCTTACTACAGTTATAAAACTGCACCATAACACCCCTCCTTCAGAGTGCAGACACTGTACTTCCAATAATAATAATAATAATAATAATAATAAAAATAATAATAATAATAATAATAATAATAATAATAATAATAATAATAATAATAATAATAATAATAATAACAATAATAATAATAATAATAATAATAATAACAATAATAATAATAATAATAATAATAATAATAATAATAATAATAATAATAATAATAATAATAATAATAATAATTTGGGGTAAAATTATAATGCAAAAGTTTTAAATACTATTGTTGATGTTACCCATGACTTGCCAAAAGTCAAGTATTTAACTTATATATTTTAACAAGAATTAAACAAATTAATCTCTAACAAAAAGCACAGAACTTGATAATATTATATATATCTTTATAATGAATTGTTCCAATAAATGAAAAACCCTTGTAATTAATAGTCTTCTAATAATCTGTACATCGCTTCAAACTTCATGTTGGATCAGCTCCGCTTAGACTCACACTTAACTAACAAAAATAGCAAACTGGATGCAAGCAACTACTGGTGTGTCAGTAGGTCGACTGGTGTGTCAGTAGGTCGACTGGTGTGTCAGTAGGTCGACTGGTGTGTCAGTAGGTCGACTGGTGTGTCAGTAGGTCGACTGGTGGGGCAGTAGGTCGACTGGTGTGTCAGTAGGTCGACTGGTGTGTCAGTAGGTCGACTGGTGTGTCAGTAGGTCGACTGGTGTGTCAGTAGGTCGACTGGTGTGTCAGTAGGTCGACTGGTGTGTCAGTAGGTCGAGTGCTGCAGTATTACAAACATCCTAGCAAGACTAGAACATTTTCACGTTTCAAATTACATTAATTGCTTTTATACATTTACCATGCAGGCATCAAGGGGCTTTATTCATTTGATATCTGCTCAATTCGGATATCACAAGGATACTTCACAGGGATGGTTACCTGAAGCTTATAGAAGACATCTGTTATAGTGAATCTCGAAATGGTATGTAAGAGCTAAAAGCTATTGGTACAGGATCTGTATCGAGATTCAAGAGATATCTAAATAAATAGAAGCAGATTCTTAAGTAGCGTCCCGAAAGGAAGTATTTTGGGGCCTTCATTATTATTCTCGTGTAAATTTGTGAAATGTAAATTCCGCCACGAACGAATCAGGTAAGTTAGAAGGAACAGCAAAAATATATGAAGATAAAGTGTGGCAAACAGAATGAAACAGTTTCATTTCAGTATTAGATACGAAACTAATTTTATGCATTGTGCATTAGTATTAGTATTTTTATTTGTTGAACATAAAAACGAAATGCAAATGAATTATGCTTTAGAGGTAGGCTTCCTTCGGTTGTATTTGGTTATATATTCTAAACGTATTGTCACTCTGTGGCTATTATAATACTGTTCTTAATGTAGCCATTATAAAAAGTTAAAAATGCCAATTCTAAAATTATTTGCAAAATTTAACCTGAATTAAGCCATTCATCACAATAAAAAAAGTCTCTCTTTCTTTAGAAATACACAGAGCCTGAGGTCCCGCTTATCTGCTCAATCACCCTTCACGCAATACTCTCTTTCTCACAGTCCTTCCTCTCAATCCCCATCAGTTACTCATTCGATTTTCCACATAGTTACGCTAAGACTAATCCCTTCCTCCCTTCAAATCCCTCTTTCCTGCTAACACGTCTTTCCAATCACCGAGACACAATGATTTAGTTCCTTTTAAACTTTGGCATTGTTATTCATACTGTATGTTTTACTGGTACTTCACTTACCTGTGGAAAAAAATTATAGCAGTTAGATATATTTTTGGTGTCACGTTTCTTTAAAAGTAAGCACTATATGTGGAAGCGAATTGATTTTCTGCACAAAAATATCAAATAAATAATCAGAACAAGAAAATATGACATATTACTAAATGTAAGAAGCGCCTTGAAGATTAACTTTATTGGTCGCAAGGAAAAAGAGATTTTTTCCTTAACTTAAACTCACATGTTAACCGAGAATATGGGACCCCGTCATAACATATATGTCCATATTAATTATATATATATATATATATATATATATATATATATATATATATATATAATTAAATGCAAAAATAATTAAATGCAAAATGGGAGTTGACACAGTTACTTTTTGCTGATGATACTGTGCTTATGGGAGATTCTAAAGAAAAGTTGCAAGGTTAGTGGACGAGTTTGGGAGAGTGTGTAAAGGTAGAAAGTTAAAAGTGAACATAGATAAGAGTAAGGTGATGAGGGTATCAAACGATTTAAATAAAGAAAAATTGGATATCACATTGAGAGAGGGATTATGGAAGAAGTAAATGTTTTCAGATATTTGGGAGTTGACGTGTCAGCGGATGGGTTTATGAAGGATGAGGTTAACCATAGAATTGATGAAGGAAAAAGGTGAGGGTGCGTTGAGGTATCTGTGGAGACAAAAACGTTATCCATGGAGGCAAAGAAGGAATGTATGAAAGTATAGTCGTACAACACTCTTATATGGGTGTGAAGCATGGGTTGCAAATGCTGCAGCGAGGAGGAGGCTGGAGGCAGTGGAGATGTCCTGTCTAAGGGCAATGTGTGGTGTAAATATTATGCAGAAAATTCGGAATGTGGAAATTAGGAGAAGTTGTGGAGTTACTAAAAGTATTTGTCAGAGGGCTGAAGAGGGGTTGTTGAGGTGGTTTGGTCATTTAGAGAGAATGGATCAAAGTAGAATGACTTGGAGAGCGTATAAATCTGTAGGGAAGGAAGGCGGGGTAGGGGTCGTCCTAGAAAGGTTGGAGGAAGGGTAAAGGACGTATTGGGGGCAAGGGGCTTGGACTTCCAGCAAGCATGTGTGAGCGTGTTAGATAGGAGGAATGGAGAGGAATGGTTTTGGGACATGACGATCTGTTGGAGTGTGAGCAGGGTAACATTTTGTGAAGGGATTCAGGAAACCAGTTAATTGATTTAGTTGGACTTGAGTCCTGGGAATGGGAAGTACAATGCCTGCACATTAAAGGAGGGGTCTGGGATAGTGACAGCTGGGCGGGACAATTCTCAGCTGTCGTATCTGAGCTCCTCTGCAAATACAGTGATTATGTATGTGTGTGGTGAAAGTGTTGAATGATGATGAAAGTATTTTCTTTTTGGGATTTTCTTTCTTTTTGGGTCACCCTGCCTCGGTGGGAGACGGCCGACTTGTTAAAAAAAAAAAAAAAATATTATTTTTTTTTTTTATTAACATCGGCCGATTCCCACCAAGGCAGGGTGGCCGAAAAAAAACTTTCATCATCATTCACTCCATCACTGTCTTGCCAGAAGGGTGCTTTACACTACAGTTATAAAACTGCAACATTAACACCCCTCCTTAAGAGTGCCGGCACTGTACTTCCCATCTCAGAACTCAAGTCCGGCCTGCCGGTTTCCTGAATCCCTTCATAAATGTTACTTTGCTCACACTCCAACAGCACGTCAAGTATTAAAACCATATGCCTCCATTCACTCCTATCAAATACGCTCACACATGCTTGCTGGAAGTCCAAGCCCTCCACACAAACTTCCTTTACCCCCTCCCTCCAACCTTTCCTAGGCCGACCCTACCCGCCTTCCCTCCACTACAGATTTTACACTCTCGAAGTCACTCTGTCTCGTTCCATTCTCTCTACATGTCCAAACCACCTCAACAACCCCTCCTCAGCTCTCTGGACAATCGTTTTGGTAATCCGCACCTCCTCCTAATTTCCAAACTCCGAATTCTCTGCATTATATTCACACCACACATTGACCTCAGACATGACATCTCCACTGCCTCCAGCCTTCTCCTCGTTGCAACATTCATCACCCATGCTTCACACCCATATAAGAGCGTTGGTATAACTATCTCTCATACATTCCCTCTTTACTTCCATGGACAAGGTTCTTTGTCTCCACAGACTCCGAAGTGCTCCACTCACCCTTTTCCCTCATCAATTCTATGATTCACCTCATCCTTCATAGACCCATCCGCCGACATGTCCACTCCCAAATATCTGAATACATTCACCTCCTCCATACTCTCTCCCTCCAATCTGATATCCAATCTTTCGTCACCTATTCTTTTGTTATCCTCATCACCTTACTCTTTCCTATATTCACTTTCAAATTTCTTCTTTTACACACCCTACCAAATTCATCCACCAACCTCTGAAACTTCTCTTCAGAATCCTCCAAAAGCACAGTGTCATCAACAAAAAGCAACTGTGACAACTCCCACTTTGTATTTGCTTCTTTATCTTTTAGCCCAACACCTCTTGCCAAGACCCTCGCATTCACTTCTCTTACAACCCCATCTATAAATATATTGAACAACCACGGTGACATCACACATCCTTGTCTAAGGCCCACTTTTACTGGGAAAAGTCCCTTCCCTCCTACACACTCTAACCTGAGCCTCACTATCCTCATAAAAACTCTTCACTGCTTTCAGTAACCTTCCTCCTATTCCATACACCTGCAACATCTGCCACATTGCCCCCTATCTACCCTATCATACGCCTTTTCCAAATCCATAAATGCCACAAAAACATCTTTACCCTTATCCAAATACTGTTCACCTATATGTTTCACTGTAAACACTTGGTCTACACACCCCTACCTTTCCTAAAGCCCCTTGTTCATCTGCTATCCTGCTTTCTGTTTTACTCTTAATTCTTTCAATAATAACTCTACCATACACTTTACCAGGTACACTCAACAGACTTATTCCCTATAATTTTGCACTCTCTTTTGTCCCCTTTGCCTTTATACAAAGGAACAATACACGCTCTCTGCCAATCCTAGGTACCTTACCCTCTTCCATACATTTATTAAATAATAGCACCAACCACTCCAAAATTTTATCCCCACCTGCTTTTAACATTTCTATCTTTATCCCATCAATCCAGCTGCCTTACCCCTTTCATTCTACCCACTGCCTCACGAACTTCCCTACACCCAACTGGCTCTTCCACACTCCTACAAGATGTTATTCCTCCTTGCCCTACACACGAAATCACAGCTTCCCTGTCTTCATCAACATTTAACAAATCCTCAAAATATTCTCTCCATCTTCCCGATACCTCTAACTCTCCATTTAATAACTCTCCTCTCCTATTTTTAACTGTCAAATCCATTTGTTCTCTAGGCTTCCTCAACTTATTAATCTCATTCCAAAACTTTTCTTATTTTCAAAAAATTTGCTGATAACATCTCACCCACTCTCTCATCTGCTCTCTTTTTACATTGCTTCACCACTCTTTTAACCTCTCTTTTCTCTCCATATACTCTTCCCTCCTTGCATCACTTCTACTTTGTAAAAACCTCTCATATGCTAACTTTTTCTCCCTTACTACTCTCTTTACATCATCATTCCACCAATCGCTCCTCTTCCCTCCCGCACCCACTCGCCTGTAACCACAAACTTCTGCTGAACACTCTAACACTACATTTTAAATCTACCCCATACATTTTCGACCCCATTGCCTACACTCTCACTAGCCCATCTATCCTCCAATAGTTGTTTATATCTTACCCTAACTGCCTCCTCTTTAGTTTATAAACCTTCACCTCTCTTTTACTTACTGATTCTATTTTCCTTGTATCCCATCTACCTTTTACTCCACTGTAGCTATAACTAAAAAGTGATCTGATATATCTGTGGCCCTCTATAAACATGTACATCCTGAAGTCTACTCAACAGTCTTTTATCTACCAATACATAGTCCAACAAACTACTGTCATTACGCCCTACATCATATCTTGTATACTTATTTATCCTCTTTTTCTTAAAATATGTATTACCTATAACTAAACACCTTTCTATACAAAGTTCAATCAAAGGGCTCCCATTATCATTTACACCTGGCACCCCAAACTTACCTACTACACCCTCTCTGCATGTTTCTCCCACTTTAGCATTTAGGTCCCTACCACAATTACTTCTCATTTGGTTCAAAAGTTCCTATACATTCGCTTAACATCTCCCAAAATGTCTCTCTCTCCTCTACACTCCTCTCTTCTCCAGGTGCATACACGCTTATTATGACCCACTTTTCGCATCCGACCCTTATTTTAATCCACATAATCCTTGAATTTACACATTCATATTCCCTCTTTCCTTCCATAACTGATCTTTCAACATTATTGCTACCCCTTCCTTAGCTCTAACTCTCTCAGATATTCCTGACTTAATCCCATTTATTTCTCCCCACTGAAACTCGCCTACCCTTCAGCTTTGTTTCGCTTAGGGCCAGGACATCCAACTTCTTTTCATTCATAACATCGGCAATCATCTCTTTCTTATCATCCGCACTACATCCACGCACATTCAGACAACCCAGTTTATAAAGTTTTCTTCTTCTCGTTTTTAGTAGATTTGTACAGGAGAAGGGGTTACTAGCCCATTGCTCCCGGCATCTTAGTCGCCTCATACGACACGCATGGCTTACGGAGGAAAGATTCTTTTCCACTTCCCCATGGACAATAGAGAAAATAAAAAGAACAAGAGCTATTAAGAAAAAGAAGAAAAACCTAGATGTGTGTATGTATATATATGCATGTGTATGCCAGTGTAGTGTGACCTAAAGTGTAAGTGAAGTAGCTAGATATACCTGTTATCCAGCGTGTTTATGAGACAGAAAAAGACACCAGCAATCCTACCATCATGTAAAACAGTTTCAGGTTTCTGTTTCACAGTCACCTGGCAGGACAGTAGTACCTCCTGGGTGGTTGCTGTCTACCAACCTATTACCTACTAAAATAATAAAAATATATTTCATTGTATTTGTTTATTATTATATATATATATATATATATATATATATATATATATATATATATGTCGTGCCGATTAGGTAAAACTTGCGATTTTGGCTTAAATAGCAACGCTCACCTTGCCATATAAGACAAGTGAAAATTTGTGTATGCAATAATTTCGCCAAAATCATTCTGAACATAACGAAAAAAAAATATTTCATTGTGTTTATTTATTATTAAATTAATGTTAACGAATCTAAAATATATTTAGTTGGGTTAGGCTAAATTAAATTGCGCTTGTTGTAATAAGGTTAGGTAAGTTTTCAAAGTTTCTCTTGGTACAAAATTATAAATTCTTATATTAACCTAAATGAAAAAATATATCTTTAAACGTATAAGAGAAAATTTTAGAAAGAACTTAATTTTAGATGAGTTCTTGCTAATTGACCAGTTTTACCTAATCGGCACGACATATATATATATATATATATATATATATATATATATATATATATATATATATATATATATATGTACGTGCCGATTAGGTAAAACTGGTCAATTACAAGAACTCATTTAAAATAAGTCCTTTCTAAAATTTCTCTTATACGTTTAAAGATATATTTTCATTTATGTTAATGTAATTATGACTTTGTCAGAGAACTGAACCCACTACCTATTACAGCAAGAGCAATTTAAGCTGCAACAAATATATTTTAGATACGTTAACATTAATTAATAATAAACAAACACAATGATATATTTTCGTTATGTTCAGAATGTTTTGGTGAATTGTGCATACCAAATTTTCACTTGTCTTATATGAGGTACGTTCTTTTAAGCCAAAATCGAGTTTTACCTAATCGCAATACTATATATATATATATATATATATATATATATATATATATATATATATATATATATATATATATGTCGTGCCGATTAGTAAAACTGGACAATTAGCAAGAACTCATCTAAAATTAAGTCCTTTCTAAAATTTTCTCTTATACGTTTAAAGATATATTTTTTCATTTATGTTAATTTAAAATTTATAATTTTGTACCAAGAGAAACTTTGAAAACCTACCTAACCTTATTATAAAAAGCGCAATTTAATTTGCTTAAAGCAACTAAATATATTTTAGATACGTTAACATCAATTTAATAATAAACAAACACAATGAAATATATTTTTCGTTATGTTCAGAATGATTTTGGCGAAATTATTGCATACACAAATTTTCACTTGTCTTATATGGCAAGGTGAGCGTTGCTATTTAAGCCAAAATCGAAGTTTTACCTAATCGGCACGACATATATATATATATATATATATATATATATATATATATATATATATATATATATATATATATATATATATATATATATATATATATATATATGTCGTGCCGATTAGAGTAAAACTGGTCAATTAGCAAGAACTCATCTAAAATTAAGTCATTTCTAAAATTTTCTCTTATACGTTTAAAGACATATTTTTCATTTATGTTAATGTAAGAATTTATAATTTTGTACCAAGAGAAACTTTGAAAACCTACCTAACCTTATTACAACAAGCGCAATTTAATTTAGCCTAACCCAACTAAATATATTTTAGATACGTTAACATTAATTTAATAATAAACAAACACAATGAAATATATTTTTTCGTTATGTTCAGAATGATTTTGGCGAAATTATTGCATACACAAATTTTCACTTGTCTTATATGGCAAGATGAGCGTTGCTATTTAAGCCAAAATCATAAGTTTTACCTAATCGGACGACATATAATATATATATATATATATATATATATATATATATATATATATATATATATATATATATATATATATATATATATATATATATATATATAGAACGTTGGTATAACTATGCTCTCATACATTTCTCTCTTTGCTACCATGGACAAAGTTCTGTTTCCCAGACTCCTCAGTGCACCACTCACCTTTTATCCTCGTCAGTTCTATGATTCACCTCATCTTACATAGACCCATCTGCAATCATGTCCACTCCTAAATATATAAATACATTCACCTCCTCCATACTCTC